>BHFT01071457.1:0-35309 GCA_004320025.1 Laticauda laticaudata | reverse complement strand
TAACCAATGGATGGCAAGCGTTTTTCTCCGTTTTACATCCTCTTTCCATCTGTTGGTGCAGTGTGACATGGGCTTTGAGCAACTGCATCTTAGTGTGATGCGTGAAACGGCAAGCACAGTTATTTCATGGTTTTTTTGTGGGTGTTGTTATTGTGTTTCTGACCAGTTCTTGATTCATTTTTGTACCTTCTCAAGGTTGTCACTAATCCATAGCACTATCAAATCATAGCATATATAAAAGAGAGAGCATTAACTGAAAATTGGCTAAACAAGACATGCTTACTTTTTTTAATCTGCATGATTATTTCCAGTCTTGTTTGTTTAACAAAATATACTTAAAAATAATCATATCTTTGTAAGAATATACAGCCATTCCTTTACTTACTCTTTTTCTCTGAAAGTGCTCAGGCATTCTGTTTCTAAAAAAATAAATCAAAGCAACCAAGCATGTTCTAAAATTTTAAACTCACTGCATGCAGTATTTGTATATTTTAAAAATATTATATTGTACATAATATATTTAAAACTATACCATACCTACATCATTCATCGAGTAATTTATTTATTTATTATATTTATATGGCTGCTCATTTCACAAAGAAGTGAATATAATAAAACTAAAAATTATATATGCAAGCAAATATCAATCAGTCAAATATTTATTGAAGCCAAAGACGAGTACAATTAAAATACTCAAAGTTAAAAGTTCTAGAATAAAATAATAACAAATAATATATATATATATTGAAATCATAATTTCGCAGTCTTTCTGTCAGATGCACATAAGGAAGAGCACAACTTACACTATGAAGTAATATTAGTACTTAATGCCTATGGTTATTAGATACTAAAATACAACAGAATGATAATATAAAAAGATTTGGTGCATTAATTATATAAAATATTTATAACAGATTATTTATCAAGTTCTCGCAAATCTTTAGTGCTGCTGTGCAGAATATAGCCACCTGCACTATCATATGTTCATCTTTAAGCAACCACTGAAAATAAACAGTATTGGAACAGCCAGGATACCTATTAATTTTCAAGAAAATAAATTTGTTTGAAGGTCTCTATGAAAAGAGCAGCAAAGAAGAATGTATCCAGAAGTTTCCACCTCTCCAGAATCACAGGGACAGAGTCTTTCAGCCAGTGATATCCCTTCATATTTGCCATCCAGGACAGCTGAGGCAAACACCTGACAATGTGCATGGATATGGCCCATGGAGGCTACCCCCCACCCCAGCTCCGCAAAGGCAAAAAACATCACAGTACATCATGATATCCCACAACACGATTGAGTTTGACACCCCTGGAATAGAGGATCAACTTAAAAGTATGTTGTATCAATAAATATTTATCCATGAGACCCATCTCTGTTTGTATCTACTGAAATTACTGACAAAAAGAACAAATCCCTCTATTTTCAGTGGGAACAACATTCATTTAACATAGCCTGCATATACTTAATATTTAAAAGCACAATTGCTCTGGAGCACTGGAAGAAAAATAGAAACATCAGTGCATGCTTTTTGCATACTGCTTCAATATACTGTATATGTTTATTTATTTCCTTGTAAAAGAAAGTGATGTGTAAATGAAATACTCAAGTGGTAAGCTACTATATAAAATGCCAGAAGATCTGACTGAGAAGATCCAACAGCAGTGCTTTCCAAGCTTGTAACTCTTTTTGCAAGGAGAATGATATCATTAAAACTTTTGTTAGATCTTTATAAGATCTGCTTTAAAGAAGCAAGCCATTAAAGATTCTGCCTTCCTTCTTATCTATATTTGCTTCTCTTTAGCATTTCTTCATTTCCTTTGAATTTGAGAGCCTGCTTCATCTTAAGCAACTGTGATTATCCCATAGTATAAAAAGAACGATTGCCTGGTACTGCGTAGGCTAATAAAAAAGGTTCTTTGTGTTGAATTGCAATCATACACTACGTTAAATTTTCTGCCTATCAAGCCATTTGTTTCTCTGCAAACTACACAAGTTAAAATTAGGCTCCTGCAGTGGGATTTTTATGTGCTTTTATGATGAATGCCCTGCAGATCCCATTATGAATATTCTATTTCCATAAAAAGTGTAGGAGGAGTCTTTCATTCCTCTATTTTGATTTTAAAATCTTCACGTTTGTTATATTTTAAAATAAATTCCTTCACTAATATCTGCACAGGGAAAATAAACTTTTGCCACGCATGTTTTTAGCTAGCATTTGTTATAATAATAGTGGTGATGCTTTAGAAAGATTCTGGTTGCTAAATCAGGATGTGAAAATTAGCCCTAGTTCCACTGTTTCTTGAACTTTTTAAATAATGTTAATTACTATGCTCTAATAACATAAGATACCAGTGAAGGAATATCCTGTCAAGATTTAGGAACTTGTGATTTCAGGATGTTTGTTATATACAGAATAACCCTTGAGTAACAAGGATATGTGCATGGAAAAGTTTATGAGAGTAGTTATGAATAATTATTCAGCCACACACAAATACACTAAATTGAGTTAAAGTTTACTTTAAGAAANCCGAGATACAGAATGTCCGAGATACAGAATGTCAGAGAGAGCATGCCATTATGTCTAGCTCCCTCTTATGGCAATCTGCAATACAATCAACCAATCAGAATATAGTATAAATCAATACACTGATTTTGTCTTAAAGCTACAAATGTACATTGTTGGTTTATATATTGCCAACCCAACTAATTGGTGGACAGATTCCTAACAATGTTGATACCTCCCAAGATATGGTTTAATGTGGTCCAGAGTCACAGGAGAGATAAGCTCAGGCAAAGAAACAGCAGAGCTTAAAATCTCTAGTAGGCAGGAAGAGAATAAAGGTACATCCCTTCGAGCAATTCAGAGTATATTTAATACTTGCATAGCTAGTTTTCATCCTGCAAGATTTCTGTCTATAGGCAAGCTACAAAAAACAACTACTCTGAAAAAAAATGTGCATGTCATTCTTGGTTCCTTGGGCCTACATTAATTTGCAACTCTGGACTACGTTCTCCACAGTAACCCCAAAGTCCAGAATGTTTGTAGTTGTAATCCAACAACATCTGGAAGTGTCTTCATTATCTCTGGGACCCTATCTTATACTTTTTCCAGACAAAAATGCTTGCAGAATCCAATGGATTCATCAAAGTGATAAAATGAAACATTGGCAACCTTTGCAAATTGGATACCCGCAGAAGACATTGCAATGCAAATACAAAAGGAGCACAGCCTCCACAGGCTGCATTGTGATGCATCTTTCACCATTTGCTCTCTTTTCCCAAGTGCTCTTGGATCCTAAAAGTTATTCTTGTTTCACCAGCCAAACTGATGTTTGTTTTCTCTTTCAGAAATTGGACTGCAAACATTCTATCAGTGTGTTCCTTCAGGAGAAGAAAAATCATTGAGAAGTGTGTGTCATTTTTTTCCTTTCATATTCTTAAGGAACATAAATCCTGCATGATTAAACACTGAACTGAATAGGGTTACAATGAGTATCTTTTAGCATGATTTGATCTGCAAAAGATGTAGGAGCGTGAAGATAGAATTTGTCAACTGTGATCCAAATAAAAGCATAATTACTTTAAGGTAGCAAAGCAATTTTTGGAAACAGAAAAAAAACCCCAATATTTCTAGCATTTATCTGTCTGTGACTGCCTATCTATCTCTGCTTATAATGGTTTTAGATATCTTATGAAATTAAACTATATGAAACAAATCACAAAACTCAGTAGCAAAGAATGCATTACAATAGGAATTAATCAACAGTAGTGAATTTTCCTTTCACCCAAAGCACAAGGCCATAGTTCTGTTGCATTGCAAGGGAAGAAAAAAGAGGCACCTTAAATAGAGCCTTGGTGGTGCAGTGGTTTAGAATGCAGTATTGCAAGCTAATTTTGCCGACTGCCAGCAGTTCGATTCTGACCAGCTCAAGGTTGACTCAGCCTTCCATCCATCTGAAGTTGTCACATGAGGACCCAAATTGTTGGAGGCAATATACTGACCCTGTAAACAACTTAAAAAGAGCTGTAAAGCACTCTGAAGTGGTATAGAAGTCTAAGTGCTGTTGTTGTTAAATATAAATAGGGCTTTATGCCAGTCACAGAAATTCTTTGATGCAACAAAATATCATTTTAATGTATGCTGATTGGTGTACATTCAAAGTGACAATAAAGTTCTTCTAAGTCTCAGTCTAATTGCTTTCTTAGTTTGGAAATGGTTTCATCAACAAAAAGAAGGAGACTCTTGCTTCCATTTTTTCAGAAAAGAAAGAAAAAAATTCCAGTTAAAATTTTCCACTGAGATGATTGCAACTGATACTTTTTGCAGTACTCTGATCACCACCAAGATCACTAATATCTTGCTTCTATTGTTATAAATAAAAAGAATAATCTTTAAAAGGTTAGAACCAGTAGCTGAAAACAAAAGGCAGTATAAAGACAATACCAATATTTTGGAAGCAAGCAGGGGAGAAAAAGCAGATACCTGAGCAATAAGAAAGATAGCTGAAAAGGGAAACAAAGAATCAATCAATTAACAATTAATTACTTAATTAACAATTGATTAATTAATCAATTAGGGAAGTGCACAGAGGATGCTTGTTTAGCAGCATAGGCTATAAAAGTGCTGAAAAGAAAATACAAGCCAAATGCTTCTTACGTGATAAGAACATTCTGTTCTCTTGGTGCTTTGCCAGTTCTAGTTGTGAATATAAGTAAGTGTATATGTGAATTTGGATAAACCAATGAAACTTTATTGTTGTTAGTATTTAATGTTCTTATTACTTGTTCCAAGAACCTAGCTAGGTCTTAATTGGAATTCCAGGTGAAAGTCAGGACAGAGATCTCATTGAATCATGTGTATATATTTTTCCTTGAACAAATTCCAAATCTTATACTTGATTGCAGCTGTTTAGGGGTACAGATCAAAGCAAGTGGAAAAGTTGGGGGCCACCTAGTTCAATGGGAAGCATTAGGGAAGAATGACCATAATGCACTATCTAAAAATACAAGGGAGAGTTAGATTCTGGTTACACTCTGTCAGGACCAAATGACCCAGTATCATCACCAGAGGGCAGTCCATATAGATCTTTTGAACAAGGTGATAGACAAATCAAGATAACGGATGGGCCATGTACAACAATCACTGTGCAAAGTAACAGCTGTTCTGTCTCCTGGTTCCTTGTTGACAAGGATGTTTCAACCTTCACTGATCAATGTGAATTATACATTTCCTTGAGACCTGGAGAATTTTCCATCGATTATTCATGAGTAGATTTATAATTGGCCCTTTTATCATAGGAATTACAAACTGGGCAATCCCCACAACAGAATGGCTCAAATATAAATAAATATATTGGCTTCATGATCAGACGGAGAGATACTTTCAGTGATTCACCAGAGAGACCACAGACATCTGCAGAACATAGCATATAGAATAAGGCAATTGTTAAATATGAGCATATGTGCCAAACTATTAACTTTTTACTCAGGAAGTAGACTGGAATGAAGTTGCCTTGGAAGATCAATTTAAGGAGAAGTTTATCTAATGAATTAGGAGATGTGCTGTTTGATAAAATACTCCAGGCATCTTAGAAGCACCAAGCCAACTTTGTGTGGTTATATATGGAAGGCTTGAAAAACTGCAACAGACCACAGATGGGAAGAACCACACTATTGTCTACATTCCCTCTTTTATCCTTTTTTGTCCATTTATCAGAACCTTCAGATGTCAAATCCAGGTAGGTAGGAGTCTTTCTAAATATCTACAGTACTACAAAGGGAATAGCTTCCTAACCATAGCTCACATTTCTACTAGGCTGGAAAGGGCTTTAAATCTGGCTCTCAGAAACCCTCTCCAATCCCTCATACATCAGCAGGACATTTCTTCTTCTTTACTTTTCAAATACTCTAACTATACTGATGGAAAAGCTGAGGAGAGACTTTATCCCATGATCCTGATCCTGTAATTGTATTATAAATCTGGAGGAGTTTCTTCCTTCTAAATGCAATTTTTCATGTTGGTGAAGGAACTAGCCTAAAGGAATTTGTGAATGACAACATCTGCATAAAGTATTTATTAACTTCATCTTCTTCCTAGTGAATGCTCTACATTTTTCTTCTCAAAAAAGGCAATTCTTCATGCATTTAGACTTCCAAACTCTATAATGAATAGAATTCACTATCCCCTTCCCTTATTACCAAATAATTACACCCCCCCCCCAAATGTATGTATTTTACCATGATAAATTTCAGAGGGATCTTAAGCCCGTGTCACACTGCACCAACGGATGGAAAGAGGATGTAAAACGTTAAAAAAAGCTTGCCATCCGTTGGTTAACGCGATGCTTCCGTTCTGTACTCACTGCCTCCGTTTGCTTCCTCTCTATCTGTCCAGCATCCGTCTATTGACATTTCATCCGCTCAAAGGTTTTGAGCTGCTAAAACTTTTGAGCGGAAAAAATGTATCCAACGCGTCCTTTCTGTACCCACCAGGCATATGGGGAACATCCGTATGCATCTTGTCATCCGTACGCATCTGCTATATCCGCTAGGCATCCGGCTGCGCATCCGCGACGCAACTCAAATCCCACTCCAGCGTAAACGGACAACAGGGAGGAAGCTGAACGGATGCAGAACGGGACACGCAGCGTTAGTAGCATGGACAGAGAAAAGATGAAAGCGGATGCAGCATGCAAAAGAAAACATTTAAAACGGAAAAAACGTTCACAGAGGGGACCTATTTCGGATATTAAGGATGTCTACAGGATGCCTAGAGGATGCAACAGGGACACATAGTGGAAAACCTATATTGCTCATAAAAAGGGGGAAAGCAACTCACCTGGATCTCACTTTCAGTCCAGCAGCCTGCTGTGCAGACCTCTGCAGCCTTCATCTGAACTCTTCCTCTTCCACAGCATCCAGTCACGGTCCACCATGATCATAACAAACTGCTTTTGGTAGCCACCCATCGTTCTGCAACAGTGCGAAGCCATCTACTGGCCTCTTTCAACTCTTCTACGGAAGAAAAAGGAGGCGGCCAAGAAAGGTCTGGGTCCGAAGATGGATCAGGAGAAGAGCAGAGAATGGACTGCTACAAACAAGTTGATGGTGGAGCTCAGAAACGAAAGACACCGTGCATTCCAGAAACTTCATGAGGATGCCTCCAGCCAAGTTTGATGAAGTCTTTTGCAGCGGCTGCCACCCAGGTTTGACCAAAGCAGAGCACCACTTCCAGCCCAGCCTGGACCCTCGCTCAAGGTGGTATTGACTCTGCACCACCTGGCCCTCAGGGACCATTCTACAGGAGCATGCAGTATGCCTGAGAGGGGTGCCACACAACACCATCAGCATTGTGGTCAGAGAAATGGTGGTGCAGGCCATCATCGAAGAATAATGGAAGGAGCTCCTCCAGTGCCCCTCACTGAAGAAGGATGGAAGAAAGTTGCAGAGCAGTGGTATCAAGGTGGAACTTCCCACATACCGTTGGAGCCATAGATGGCAAGCACGTGGCCTGCAAAAGCACCAGCCACAGTCGGGTCCACTTATTTCAACTACAAGGGCTTCTTCAGCATTTCCTCTTCGCCATGGTCGATTGCTGACTCCAAGTTCACGTACATCGATGCTTCAGGAAACGGGTCATGTTCAGATGCCCAGGTATACAACGCCAGTCACCTCAAGGAGGAGCTGGAAACGCACAACCTCATCTATGGCTTCCCAGATCCAGACCCCTGCCCAACGACACACAAGCATGTGCCCCTACTTTCATCGTGGGGATGACGCCTTCTCCCTCAGAACCTACCTCATTGAGCCATACACTTCCAGACTCCTGACCCGTGAAGAGAGGATCTTCAACTACAGGGCTGTCCAAGGCAAGGCGGCGTGCGTGGAAATGCCTTTGGCATCCTGGCCAACAGGTTCCAGGTACTTCTCACACCATGCAGCATCGCCAGAGAGACCGTAGGAGGGTCGTGGAAGCTTGCTGCATCCTGCACAATCTCATGCACACCCGCGCTACCCAGTCTTGCAGAAACAGGCTCGTGACGTCCAACAAGGCAATGGGGACATGGAGGCCTGGGAATGGGACGGCAAGGGGAAACTGATAGACACTGAGGATGTGGCAAGGCCCCCAACAGAGCTTCACGTGAAGGGAAGAAGCAGCGCAACTTCCTGAAACACTGGTTGCAACTCCCCAGCTGGAAGCATGGAGTGGCAAGACAGGATGATAGATTATTCATGGATGCTTCCTTCAGCCTTGTCTCATCACACGGATTGAAGATCGGGCCATTGTATGTGGTGGGCTACAATGAACAGGGCATTTAAATAAAGAGTTGCTGTTTATGATGTTGAACATGTGATGGATCCAATGTTCACCATTAGTAATGAATTAATGAAGCTGCTCATAGCACGAATCGTGGCACCTGGGACGCGTGGACCCATATACGTCGCCACTACTGCTTGCACTGGAGGTCTTATCTAATCCTACAAGCCTATCTTACCGATCCCATTTCCAACTATGCTGTAACCCACCCAAACGGCTCTATCCTGCCCATTCCCGACTGCTTATCTTCCCACTCACAGAGCATGCAAAGGCTTTAAACTTTTCTAAAAGTCTCCACCAAGACTTTATGTGAAAAAAATAAATGAAGTAAGTGTGTGAGCAAAGATAAACTTTATATAACAAGCCTATAAAAGGAAAAATGACCAAGTCAAGTGTCCAAATAAAGTCTACAGGTGAGCCACCCAGTCTCTGGCACTCCTATCGGTTCACTCGGAGCCGTGTGGCCCAATCTCAGTGGTGAAGGCGTCCAGTGCATGTGGAGTGGCTCGGTGCTGGAGTGCATGGTCTGAAGCATCATTGGGGTGCCTGCCCCGGAGAGGAGAACAGGTGACGGTGTGTTGAGGAAGCTCTCAGACAGCTGCTCGCCCCTGTGATGTTCGAGAGCCCCTTCCTCATGCCATGGGGTTCGCCCAGTACAGTGGACAGATGTACTGAGGCGGGCTTGGCTATGTGGGGTTGGAGGAAGAGCATTTGTAAGTCGCAAGGCTGGGTGAGGACTGGTGCTGGCGTGGCATCTGTGGCATGGGTGGCATCGGTTGGCATCAGTGTTCGTGGCGTGGCATTCGGTGAGCATCAGTGAACCAGGTGGCAACGGTTGTCGATCCGAGACCTGTGCCTGGACTGAAGGGCTGCTCTGATGCTGCCTGTACCTCCTGGTAGCCGTAGCCCTGGTAGGTGAGGGCCTGTGGAAAGCGTTGGAATGGGTAGGGACATCACCTGGGCTGGAGGAGCAGACCTGGACTGGGTGGGAAGCAGGCTTCCTCTGGGTCTGGAGGGTTGTGAAGCAGCCTCAGTTGATCTTGGTCCCACGACGGATCATTGACCTGGTCACTGGGGTTCCGCCATGTTCGTGAGGGTCATGGTTGACATAGGTGGCAGGAAGGGCTTTGCGGTTTGGAGGATGAGGAACGTCCGTATTTGGACCAGCTGAGAGAGGCAGATCTATCTGCTCCACGATGGTGTCCCTGATCTCCAGCAGGACAGTGTGGCTCTGCCCCTCCTGTCTGGCTCTCTGCCTTTCTGTGGAGGGTGGAGCTGGGGTGGATGCAGGTAGGGCTGTGGTGGACGTGCCATCTCTTTCTCCCACTGCACCAGGGAGTCCTCCATGCGCCTCCCCATGCGTTTAAAACAGCTTTCTGCAGAGTTTCTCCTGCTGTGGCCACGCTCCACAGAACGCCTGGGAGACAGGAGCTGACTCTCGGCTGAAAAGAGGGACTGGCGTTCAGCGGGCTGCCCTGAGAAATGAGGGTCGTGAAGGAGGGCTGCTGCTGCTGCTCCTTGGTGGTGGATCTCACCCTCCAGGGAAGCTGCCACCTGGCCCATGACGTAGGGTCTCTCTTGTCCGTCAGCTTAACCGTGGCCTGGCCAGATTTTCAGGTGCAGCTCCCGTACCAGGTGTGCATGTGCTTCCACCAGCCGGGGAGCACATCCGATGTGTAGCCCAGACTCTCCGCCTTCTCTCTCCAAGCAGCATGCCTTCTTTTTGGTGTTCCCGTAGAGCCAGGTCCCTTCCGCCATAGATAAGTCATTCCTCTCAGCCACTCCAGCACCTCATCCTCGTGTTCCTCCTCAATGGAGTAATTGCCTCCTCTTCCCGTTCCCGCATATGCTCTTATTCCTCCCTTTGCAGGACTAAGATGGGCCCTCACATCAGGAGCGGCTTCCAGGGTTTTAGGGGCTTGCTCCTCCACACCAAGCAGCAGCAGCACCAGCAGGGATCATCAGCAGAGCAGCAGCAGCAGCACAGTCAGGGACCCAGGATCATCAGCAGCAGGATTAACACCAGCAGCGCCAGCAGCACCAGGCAGCGCACCAGCTGGACCGGGGAGCATGAGCAGACCAGGAGCATGAGCAGGGACCAGCAGGACAAGCAGGACGAGCAAAGACCAGGGCAGCACGAGCAGGCACCAGCAGGACGAGCAAGACCAGGAGATGAGCAGGACGAGCTAGGACGAGGAGCAGGCCTCAGCCGAGTAAGACCAGCAGAAAACACCACCACCAGGAAGCAGCATCAGCAGAGTAAGCACTGAGCAGAAGCACCACCGCCAGAAAGCAAGCATCATCAGCTCCTATCCAGAATGCAGAAAGGCAGCAGATAGCCCAGCTGCAGAGAGAGCGAGCCTGTTGCCTACAGAAGCCCCACAGAAGCAGAGTGAGGGCCAGGGGGCGCGGAGGTGATCCTGTCCCTCTTGCCAGCGGCTGGCAGCAGATGGATGAGGCTTTCTCTTCTTCCCCTATGGTTGTGGGGTTGCTGGCGGCAGGGAGGCTGGCAGGCAGCCTGCAGCGAAGGCAGGCAGCAATGCTGCAGGAAGGCTGCAGGCGGAGGCTAGGCAGGCAGCAGGACATCAAGGCTGGCAGGGAGGGCTGCGCAGCGACTGATGGCAGGCAGGTAAAGGCTGGCAGCAAGGCTGGCCAGGCAGGCATGCGCAGGCAGTGCTGGCAATGGCACTTGATGTTGTACTGTATGTGGCAGCTCTTCCTACTAATGGTGACCTGCTTGTGCGAAGCTGTTCCCTTATATCCGTTGGGGCTGATGCAATTACATCCCCCCCGCATGCGCATGTGAATGCTACGGCATCTGCTAGGCTTCCGCTACGCATCTGCCTAGGCTTCCGCTTACGCATCCGCTAGGCTTCCGCCTCTGCATCCGCCTTCACTGCCGCTGTGCACTCCTGTTGTGCATCCGCTTCCATCACTTGGCATGCCGCTCTGCATTTCCCCAAACTTCTTTTCCGTTCTGCGTTCCCACTTTGCTAGGTCCCCTGAAGCCTAGCGGATGTGCCATCCACTCCCATCGCTTCCAGTTCTGCTAGGCTTCCATTCCGCATCACTTTCCATCCACTCTGCGCTCCTCACCCATCCGTTCTTTTCCGTTGTTAATCTTGCTCTGTTTATGCCAAAATTTTTCCCCTTTGATTGAGAGCGGATAACAAACGATGGAACATTTTCTTCATCCGCTGTGTCCTTTTTACAAACGTTTTGCATCCGTTGGGCAAGCTTGTGACAGCGGCCTTTTATAACCATCTTGAACGGAAGCCATGAATATTCATTCATTCATTCATTTCATTCACATTCATTAATAATCATCTCACTTAGTGACTTTGAGCACAGTGCATTTTTTCAGTTGCCATTGCTAACTTTGAATAGTCACTCCAAACAAGCGACAAACTCGTACCAGCAAAGGAGGGGAAAAAACTGAATGAGAAAGTCCTGAGAAAAAAGTCTAGTCCTACCAAGAATGTAATAAGGGGTTAACGTGAGGCCCAGTTAATAAACTTAAGCAACACCAGAATGTTTCCTTCCGCCTTTTCCTTACAGCGATTTAGCCCAGTAAATTTATTCTAACATTCTCTTCTAGAATGTTAAACAGTCAGTTCTAGTGAATAGGTTGCAAACCTGGCCCAGGAAAAGTCCCACTCCTGCTTGAGAGCCACCAGATTGTTGATAGTCCCATATTTTAAGAGCCTCCTGGAAGGCCAACAGAAACTGATGGCAAAACCTCAGCTTTGTGGGGAGTTATGTTTCTACAAGGCAGGAGGCTCTGGTGGACTGTCTAATTGCTTTGATGCAAGTTTGTTGGAAAAGATGAGTTGTGGTAAAGTAATTTAGTTTATCTTGTAGCTTTGTCAGTATTCAAACAGAGATACAAATCATTATTTCCAAGAAATATTAGGAGAAAGCGTTTTGTTTGTCTATTTGGATGTGATTCATTAATATTTATTTGGAAAGTTCAGTATAACGCAAGAAAGTAAGTGAAGATGACCTTGGATGGAGATTGCAAGCTTTGTCACCAACAGCAATGAGGGGGAAAACAATATATTATCTACAACTAGATGACAATAGCAATAGCATTATAATTACTGCTTTCATCATGTTTACAGCCCTCCCTAAGCTGTTTTCGAGTCAGCATTATTGCCCCCAACAATCTGGCTCCCATTTTACTGGACCTTGGAAGGTGGAAGGCCCTAAGTCAAACCTGACTGCGTCAGGGATAGACTGCTTGCAATTGACATAATCTAGCTTGCCAATGTGCACTCTATAACCACTGTGCTATCACAGCATCAGGCTGTTCTGAAAAGGGCTCAGACAGATATCTCCGCGTATTAACATGAATGTAAGAGTGGAAAGATCTTATGCATTCTGTTATTATAACCCAATCTCTTCATTTTTTATAATTGTATTGAAGTTGTTAACAAAACATTAGTTAAAAACTAATATAAACTAAAATAGAAAAAAAATGAAAAAATGAAAGTTCAGAAAAGTCAGAAAAGGCGAAAAGAAACAAGAAGAAAAAAAAGGCAACAAAGACAACAATAAAGTAGTAAGTTTCCAAGCTTCACCATACCAAGATATAAGTTAAATATAATAATTCTCACCCTTTTAAAAGTTAGAAATTAAAAAATTCTTCCTAAAACCTATTATCTATATGCAGTCCAGAACTCATTTTTTCAGTCTTGCCTTCAGCAAAAAAAATCTATTAGCGAACTGCCAAAAGCTTCTAAAAATGGTTATATATCAGTTATCAAATCATCCCAACTTTATTGTTGGTCTTTTTACTCTTCATATCTTTAATCATTCCAATGGGTGTTCACAGGAATTTGTTTCTTTCATCAACCTTTGGAAATTCAAGAGGAGTCTTCAAACCTTTTTACCAGGCCACCTTCCCATTGGAAGGTGTTCATTCAGATTTCTTGTGTTGCAGCTGTCTACATCCCTTTTTCTTGATTTTGTCTTTTGTATCCCATTTTTGTGTACCTTCCAATTTTTTTTGTTCTTCCATGCCTTCAAGCTATATTAATGGCTGTTTTCAAGTTAAAGTTTTTAAATAATTATCTAGTTGAAACCTGTATCCTTTCTGAAATTGTTAATTATTAATATCTCAATCTGAATTTACCCAAAAACCTCCTTTAAGAAACAAAGAGTTATAACCAGCCTTAACGATTTTACTCTTTTCTGCTGGTCCTTTAGTTCCCTGTGGTATCCATTTGCCAATCTTTCGTCAAGCTTCAATTCCTAACATCAGCTTTAGTTCTGTGTTCAAATTGTTTCCCAGAAGTACCATTGCACTCTGGTTTTCATTGTTATTATTTTTTTTTTATTAATTTTATAAGATACACTGCCTATATCAACTTCACCTCTCAGTAACTCTAGGCCATTTTTTCAAATCTTATTAGCAAAAGTTATTAACATTCCAATTAGGCCTCTGGTTCTCCAATCCATTTAAAACTTCTCTTTAAATTCAGAATATTTTCTGTCTTTTGCCAATTGTATTACGATTAAAATTCTTACGTCTTCTGTTTAAATTTTTTTTTTAATCCAAAGAAAAACGGTAAAATTCACTGAAATCAAATATCAACAAAGTGGTGAAATTGAACATTTCTAAATTGTGATTTGGCTGCCTTAAGTATTCTTACTAAAGATTCTACGACTTCCTGAGATGTTAACATCCTTGCACATCCTGCATTTCAAATTTAACAAGAAACTGCAGTTTATGAAGGTTTTTGGTGTGAGGAGCTGACCAGGTCAGAACACTTGTTTGGATCTCTCCCATCTTTCCTTTCTCTTGGAGAACTTTGAAATATCATTCTACTCACCAGTCTATTCATTATATGTATCAGTCATTATCTCCACTCATTCACAGAGATGTCTTTCAGTCATCTGTGACTCACATTAGAAGTCCAATTCTCAATAAAACACAGATTTAGCTTTCCCATAGTTGATTTCTTTGTTCAGGTCTAATAGGGATGCGAGGTATAATCCCATATAGTTGAATTTCTTTGTCAGTCTAATAGGGCTCGCGGTAATCTTTGATAGTTTTTGACCAACATCATTTGATATTCACCTCTTATCTCCCTTGTGTTTGAATTATTTGGCTTACCACACTTATCCTTAAGGGCATCCATTTTTATTTATTTTTATTTATTTATTTTGCAATTGCTTATAAGATAATAGGTATAAGTAAAACATAGTTATGATACAGGCGTATATTAAAAGAAAAAATAATTATCTACTATATATATATATATAAATAGAAAAAACAATAGGACAGGGACGGTGCGGCACAAATTGGTGCGGCTTATGCAATGCCCCTACAACAAGGGGCAAGGTCAATAGTAGACTAGTCTAAGGGTTAAAAGTTTTGGGGTTCTGGGGAAGAAACCACCAGAGTCAGGTTAGAGTATTACAGACACTGACCACTCTGGTGCTTGAAGTTATATTTCTGCCATCCAAAATTGGTGCGATTAACCTTGATTTGTATTTTATTGTTTGTTTCTTGCTATTGTTATGGTTGAAGCTGAAGTATTCATATGACCAGGTTTAGGACATTGCAATGTATGATTTTAATACTATACTTTAGATTGGACCCAAAGGCAGAGTAGTTCTAGCTTTTGTAGATCTAGAATTTCGAGTCTTGGTGGCATAAGGTATTTCTGCAATGAGTAGAGGAGTGGACGAACTCTTCTTGTTGAAAATTTCTGGACTTTCTCAATTGTTAATATCAGAGTACATATGTGGGTTCCAGATTGATGGGTTCTAGACGGATGAAGCTGTATTCAAGTATGGTCTGGCAATGTTTTGTATGCTCCAGTTATTAGTGTAATATTTACCAGAAGAAAAAGCTCCGTAACTTTAGGTTAACAAACTCTTTAAACACCTTTTGGGCTATTGTAGTTTTACAGTGGGCTCATAGCACTTAAGGCCCTGTCACACTGCCCCAACAGATGCAAAACGCAGACAATGGAACGAGCAAAAATGTTCCATCCGTTTTATCCGCTCTCAGCAAGGGGCAAAAATTTGCATAACCGAGCGGATAACACGGATCGCGCGGAGGATGCAGGGCGGATGGAAAGCAGATGCCGGAACGGATAAAGCCTAGCGGATGGAAAGCGGGATGGAGCGGAATGCACATCCGCAGGGCTTCTGCGCGGGTCTCAGCAAAGCGGATGTGAAATGGATACAGCGGATGCGCAGAACGATGCACAGGGATGGAAGCGGAATACACAGCGGGAACCTAGTGAATTGCACAACGGGAAGCCTTACAGATGCCTGGCGTTAATTGCGCATTGCGGAGGGGATGCATTTTCGCAGCCCCCCAGGATATACAAGGGAAGCAATCGCACTTGGCCAAGCCATTCGCGAAGGAAAGACCTGCTTGCAGGATACAGTCCGAGTCCTGCCTGGCCCTGCATGGCAAGCCTTGCTGCCAAGCCTTCTGCCAGCCTGGCTCCAAGACTCCTGGCCAGCCTCCCTGCCAGCCTTGCTGGCTGCCTGGCCTGCGCAGCCCTTGCTGCCAGCCTGCCTTCCAGCCCTCCCTGCCAGGCCATCGTCCTGCCAGCCTTGGTGCCTGCCTGCTTGCCAGCACTTGCTGCCTGCCTGCCAGTGCCTGCCTTCCTGCCAGAGCTGTCTATGCCAGCCTTCCTGCCAGGCTTCCTGCCAGCCTTGCTGCCAGGCTTCCTGCCAGCCTTGGTGCCAGCCTATTCCTTGCCAGCTTCCTGCCGGCCGTTGATGGCTGCAGCCTCCCTGCAGGCCAGCAACCCCACAACATGGGGAGAAGCAAAAGTCTCAGCCAACCTGCTGCCATCCCTGGCAAAGAGGAACATGGCCACCCTCCCGCCCCCTGTCCCTGACTCTGCTTCTGCCTGGGGGCTTCCTGCTGCTCGGGCTCGCTCTTCTGGTGCTGGAGCTTCTGCTTGAAGCTGCTCCTGGCAGTGGTGCTTTCTGGCTGAGTACTCTGCTTGAAGTGCTCCTGGCGTGGTGAATTCTGCTGACTGCGTACTCTGCTCCTGTCCTGGCTGGTCCTGCTGGTCCTGTCTCATCTGCTCGTGCTCCTGCGCACCTTGCTCATTACTTGCTCGTACCTGCTCGTGCTTCCTGCGTCTTGCTCGTCCTGTTCGTCCTGCTGGCTGCTTGCTGGTGCTGCTGGTCTGCTGGTGCCTGCTGGTGCTGCTTGGTGCTGCCGATGGTGCTGCTGGTGCTGCTGGTGACTGCTGGTGCTGGGGCTGCTGGGGCTCCTGGTGATTACTCTGCTGCTTGGCTTGATTCCTGATACTGCTGATCTTGACTGCTGATGCTGCTGCCTAGACTGATTGATGATATGATCCTGCTGGTGGATGATGCATGATGATGATGGATCCTGCTGGTGCTGCTGCTGGTGGTGGTGTGGAGGAGCAGCCCCTACCACCTGGGAAGACACCCTCTGATGGAGGCCATCTCGGTCGCTGGCAAAGGCGAGGAAGAGGCTATGCCCGACAACGGAGAGGAGGCAACTACATTCATTGAGGAGGAACCGAGGATGAGGTGCTGGAGTGGTCTGAGAGAGAATGACTATCCTGTGGCGGAGGGACCACTGGCTGTACAGGGACAGCCAAAAGGAAGGCATGCCTGACTTTTGGAGGGAGAGGGCGGAGAGTACAGGGTTAACACTTCGGAGAGTGCTCCTCAGCTGTGTGGAAACGATCATGCACACCTGGTAACAGGAAGCGGCACTCTGAAGAAATCTGGTCAGGCCACATGAAAGCTGATGGGACGAGAGACCTTACGTCAATTGCGCCAGGTGCAGTTCCTTCACTGGAGGGTTGTGAGATCGCCACCGGCAAGGAGCACACAGGAGCCCCTCTGTCTCCTCTCTCTCTGGCGAGGCCTGCTGTGACCCACGTCTCTTCTGGCTGAGATCAGTCCCTGTCTTCAAGCAGGCTGTTTTCATGGGACGTGACCAGGCGGAGAAACCCACAGGACAAGCTGTTGTCGCACGTGGTGGCGAGCACGTCTTAAGGACTTACCCTGTGCGGTGGAGAAGAGGAGAAATCGAGTCCACCGCACAGTCGTAGACCAGCATCCACCCCATACCACGCTCCTCCTCCACAGACACAAGGCAGAGACCAGACAGAGGAGGGGCAGAAGCACAGCTGTCCTGCTGGAGCATCAGGGACGACAGTGCCTCATAAGACAGCCATTAGATCTCTCTCCAGCTGGTCGGTCTACACCCGACGAACTCCTCATCCTTCCCAACGCAAGCCTTCTTTTCTCACTCTATGCTTCAACGTCACGTACCTCTCAAAGAACATGGAGGAACCCCCAGATAACCAGAGTGGTGGTATGGTAACCGATCCACGGAGCTGCGGTTCACACCTCCAGACCAGAGGCCTGCTCGCTTTTTCTACAGTATGCCAAGGTCTGTCAAGCTCCTAGGACTCACTAGGTCTGAAGTTGTCTTTAATTTAGTAGAGTCACACTGCCAATCCCTCAAGACCCAGAGAACTGGCTTCCCAATGCCAGTCGGCTCCGTCCACTCCACCAGTGGATGGTCTACCAGACCGTCCGCAGGCTTCAAGCAGCCCTGGCCCAGTACAGGCATATGGGCATACGAGGCGGCACGGGTTAGCACACAGGCGGTTCCTATAGCATGGTAATCTCGCCACGCACGATTGCCAGGTCGACTATACCACATGTCAACCTCCACAAGGATGCCATCGACTGGACACAGCGGATGCATCACATGCACGCATGCCACCCACACGCAGTCCTCACCCAGCTTGCAGACCAGACAGCCCCTAGCTACACACTACTCCTTCCTTCCATCTCCCACAGCCAAGCCTGGCCTAGTACATCGTTCATCAGTACTGGGTGACACCCCCATGGCATGGAAGGAAGGACCTCTCAGCATGCGCGTGGTCTGAGCCAGCCTGTCTAGAGAGAGCTTCCTCAACACCAACATTCACCGTTGTCCTCTTCAGGGCCCAGCGGACCCAGTGGTGGCTTCAAACGCAGCACTCCAGCACCACCACCTCCAAGCACTGGATTCCTTAAGCACCTCGAGACTCGGGGGACACACCTCCAAGCTGACGTCAAGAGGAGTGAGCCAGGAGAATGGGTAGGTGGCTACCTTTATGGTTTATTTGGATAGTTGACTTGGGTCATTTGTTTGTTACAGCTTGTTGGTTCAATAATAGTTATCTGTTGATTCACACACTTGCTTATTTCTTTTTTTTAATAAAGTCTTGGTGGAAACTTTTATGAAATGGTTTTATCAGCGCTTTTGCATGCTTGTGGGCATGGGTTAAGACAGCAGTGGGAAAGACGGGTGGGCAGTGGTATCCTTATGATGGAATGGTATAGGTGTGGATGGGTAAGGATAGCAGTGGGAATATAAGCCCCAGTGCAAGCAAGAGTGGGTGCCACACTATGGTCCTTATTATCTAATTAATAATGTAAATAACATCCACACATGTCAACACAAACACAAACTCTTTATTAAAACGCCCATTGTTCATTGTAGGCGCCACCCAACTACATGGGCTCAATCTCACCAGTGTACAGTCATGTCATGAGACAGGCTGAAGGAAGCACTCTATGTAATCATCTATCATCCTGTCTTGCGCCACTCCACTGCTCCCAGCTGGGGAGTTGCCGCAGTGTTCTCCAGGAGGTTGCGGCAGGCTTCTTCCCTTTCAATGTGAGGTCTCTGTTGGGGCCTTGCACATCCTCAGTGTTTATCAGGTTTCGCAGCCCTTGCCTGTCCAGTTCCCAGGTCCATGGTCCGCATTTGCCTTGTGGAGGTCCATGAGACCTGTTCTGCAAGAACGGCGGTAGTGTTGTTGGCGCATGAGATTGTGCAGGAATGCAGCAAGCTTCCATGATCCTCTCTGGTCTCTGTGGCGAAATGCTGAGTAGGTGGTGAGAGGTACCTGAGAACCTGTTGGCCAGGATGCCCAAAGGCGTTCATCCACCACTGCCGCCTTGCCCCTGGCACTCGCCTGCTAGGTGAAGATCTCTCTTCTATCACGGAGTGAGGTGTCTTGAAGTGTCAGGGCTCATGACTAGGTTCTCTGACGGGAGAAGGCGTCATCCCACTCACATATGAAGTAGTGGGCACATCTTGCGTGTCGTTGGGCCAGGGGGTCTGTGAGTCTGGACAAGCCATGATGAGTTTGGCGTTTCCAACCCTCCCTGAAGGTGACTTGCGTTGTATAGCCACTTGGGCATCTGAACTATTTGAGCCGCTGCCATGAAGCATTGATGTACATGAACTTTAGTCAGGCATACGACCATGGCGAAGAGGAGGACGATGTCCTGAGTGAAGCACCCTTCTAATTGAAAATAAGTGGACCTCCCGACTTTGCGGTGGTGCTTTTGCCAGCCACGTGCTTCCCATCTATGCTCCAACGTGTGGTGCGGGGAAGTTCCACGTTTGATAACCACGACTTCTGCAACTATTTCTTCTCATCCCTCGTCAGTAGAGGGCGTTACTGAGGAGCTCCTGCAGGTATTCTTCGATGATGGCCTGCACCATCTTTCTCTGACCACAATGCTGATGGTTGTTGTCTGTGGCACCTTCAAGGCCGCTATGCATGCTCCTTGTAATGGTCCGAGCGTCCAGGGTGGCGTCAGTAAGTGAAGTGGCCACCTGAGCCCAGGTTCCAGGCTGGCGTCGGAAGTTCGGTGTTTTGCTTGGTCCAAACCTTGGTGTCAGTCATCTGCACAACTTCGTCAAAACATGGCTGGAGGCATCCTCATGAAGTTTCTGGAACGTCTGAGTGGTTTCGTACGCTACCTCGACCAGACGTACTCGCAGCTCTTCCTATCCTGCCAGATGTCTCACTCTCCATTTGTTGTACAGTCCGTACTCTGCTTCTTCTCCCGATCCATTTTTTGAGACAACACGCTTCTTGCCGCCTCCTTTTTTCCCGTAGTAGAGTTCACAAGGCTGTTGAATGGCTTCGCACTGGTGCATGAAGGATCGGTGGCTACCAAAGGACTGTGTTACGATCCACGGTGGCACATTGACTGGATGCCTTGTGGAAGAGGAAGAGTCAGATGAAAGTCTGCAGACGGTCTGCCACAGCTCGGGGTGCTGGTTCTGAATGTGAGTATGCAGACGTAGGTTGCTCCGCCTTTTTATAGCGATAAGGTGTCCCTTTGCATCCTCTAGGCATCCCTCTAGTGTATCCTCTATATGCATCCTGTAGACATCCTGTAATATCCGAGATAGGTCCCCTCTGCGAACGTTTTTTCCGTTTTAAATGCTTTGTTTCCGCTTGGCATCCATTCTGTATCCGTTCTGCATCCGTTCTGTGTCCGTTCCGCTTCCTCCTTGCATCCGAGCAGATGCGAGTTGCGCGGATGCGCAGCGGATGCCTAGCGGATGCCTAGCAGATATAGCGGATGCGTAACGGATGCAGAACGGATGTGTAGCGGATGCGTAGCGGATGTAGAATGGACGCATTGGATACATTTTCCGCGCAAAAGTTTTGGGCAGCCCAAAACTTTCTGGGCGGATGAAACGTCAATAGACGGATGCTGGACGGATAGAGAGGAAGCAAAACAGAGGCAGTGAGTACAGTGCGTTAACCAACGGATGGCAAGCTTTTTGTCCATTTTACATCCTCTTTGCATCTGTTGGTGCAGTGTGACATGGGCTTAAGTTTTTTAGTTTTGACAACATCATTTGAAATTCGCCTCTTGATCTCCCTTGTGTTGAATTATTTGGCTTGCCACACTTATCCTGAGAGCATCCATGTGGATGATGCCAAAAATGAATCTGTTATCTGTATTTCACCTCTTGGAATATCAAGGATGTTCAGCATTTAGAGGCATTTGATATTTCTTCTACCAATTTATTCCTCATTTTGGAGAATTTTAACAGTGCCTGCTAAGAATGCAGCCCTGTTCAAGTAGGATTCTAGCACTCAACAAACTTGTTTCAGAGGGCCTCTTAGTCTCTCTTCTGCCAACCCTCATAACCCATAAACCTCCATAACCATAAAGTTCCATAACCGCTCCAAATTCTATTGCAAAAAATACGACTTCAGCAATAGAGTTATCAATGTCTGGAACTCACTACCTGACTCTGTTGTTACATCCTCAAACCCTCAAAACTTTCACCGTAAACTGTCTATCGTGGACCTCACTCCATTCCTAAGAGCTCTGTAAGGGGGCGTGCCTACCGTCCCTGTCCTTCTGTTCCCATTTATTCATACTCATTTATTATGTATATACTTACACCAGTCTATACTTATATGTTGATATGTTATGTTCATACTTATACATGACAAACTAAATAAATAAATAAGACAAACTAAATAAAAAAAATCCATTATTGAAATGAATGCTTTTGATTTTGTGTTTAGAATGATCCTTCTCTAAAGAGAAACCAGGTACAGTTCCTTTAGTGACCATTCAAAGTTACAACAGCACTGTGAAAGGTGATTTATGAACATTTTTTGCCCTTATGGCTGTGGCAGTGTGCCAAGGTCATGTGGCCAAAATTTAGATGCTTGGCAACTGACTCATAGTTATGATGGTTGCAGTGTCCCAGGGTCATGTGATCACCTTTGATGTCTTTCTGACAAGCAAAGTCAATGGGGAAGCTAAATTCACTTAACAACTGTACTACTAACTTAACAATGGCAGTGATTCCCTTAACAATGGTGGCAAGAAAAGTCATAAAATGGGGCAAAACTCATTTAACAAATATTCACTTAGCAACAGATATTTCAGGCTGAATTGTGATCGTAAGTCAAGGACTTCCTGTATATCTTTAGTCTTTTCCTTATCTCTGCAGTAAGAGGTAAATAGAAATTAGAGAAATTAAAAATAACTGTAGGCATCTACTCTTTCTAGCAATATTATACGCAGTTATAGAAATGTTAGGCTGGAGTATTCAGGATTTGAGAAAAGTACTCTCTGCAAGACAAAAAAAAATTGTGCCTCTCTCTAACTAGAAGAAAGATCTAGACGTCAACTCATAAGATATTTCTACCATCATTTTAGAGTTGCTAGCAGAAAGGCAAGGGGGAAAGGGGTTTAAAAGAACAGCGAGGCAGCTTGGAAATCGAAAGTGCATTCCATACATAATTTTTCAGAGATAGTAACTAGGTGACTGAAGTTTCTGCCACGCAAAAATCTAATTGGAGAACATGATTGATTGGCTATGGATAGGTCTCACTGGAGAATATGAATTATGATACACCCAGGAGGTGGGGAAAACCAGGGTCAAGGGTGACAATGAATTTATGTGTCTCAGAGTTGGCTACACCCAGGCAGTGCCAGACATGTTAACTCCCAATAAATCCTTTAAAGTTTTGGAAGTTTGGCTCGAGATTCATGATTTATTTGGGGTAACTGCCAGAATCCTGACACTAGGCATTTGCTAGCTGTATATTCTGTTGGTGGAATTGGACTGAGAAAAACAAAGCTTTTAAGATGCTGTTAAGTTTGATCTGTGAAGTTGCTCTTCCTCACAGGACAAGGGAAAATCTAATGTGCATGGAATTTATATTTATTCTTTTTTCTGACTCATTGTTATTGCACCAGTAAAGGCATTCTCAAGTTATTATTTACCATAATTAAGTTTACGCCAGCTTCCTAAAACCCATGGAATTAAACCAACTATCTGAATTTAGAATATCCCAGTTAAACATGGCTACAACATTTTATAATAAAGAACCATAAACAGTGAAAGTTTTTGTTTCTAAAATAGTTTCTTTTATTTTTCTAAAATACCTTGAAACTGGGTTTGCCATAGCAAAACAATTTTCCCTTTCTTTTCTTGGAACATAAAAGCTTGAAAGATTTAAATTCTCCCCACCCCTCTCAGGTATATTTCCAAAAGTAATGATAAATGTATTATGACATTTTGAAATAAATGACAGTTCACAGTCAAATGAATTAGCTGTTAGACTTGTACTTGGTTATAAATAATTGAACTTAGTTCAGTGAATCATTTGATTTGAAGAGGAAACAATGAAATTTGATTCAAAGCATTGAATACTTCAAATCATGTCACCAGTAAGAGTATGGAAATAAACATTATCCAAGTAGGTAAAAGAATATAATAGTATGTCCACAGTTCTTTTGGAGAAGTATATTGCAAAACTCCTAAACTCCTTTTGGAGTTCCACCAAAGTTTTCACAAATAATTCCATCCAGCGCCAAACCATATAAGTAGAAATCTTTGGATCTGTGGATATTTGCCACCTAATCCATTATTAGAGCATCCCACAATCATAGAAAGAGAGCATACTTTGCAAGGACTCCGCTAACAAATTCCACTTGTAATCTTAAAGTCTTTGCTACCTATTCCATGTTCCCCAATATATTCCTCAATTTGTGTTTTAGAATTCATGAACTTGTGCCTAGTCCTTTAAAAACATATTCTTGTCTCTGGCACTTAGAACTACAAAAGAGATGGCTGGCTGGCAACATTGTTACTCCGTGCCAAACAGCATGTTTAACTGGTCACTGCTCAGATTAAAGTTCATGGATGCTTGAGAATTAAATAGGATTTTAAGAAACCCATAACAGCTGTCTGGCATGCTATCAATAATCAGAGTAAATGAAGAAGACAGTACAAAGCAATTAGAAGGATCAGTGAGCACCAACTTCAGGTTGTCTCTATATGATTCTAGGGAAGCAAAATGAGCAAAACAAGAGGCTGACAGATTTGCTATAGACCATTGTCTTTTATGAGCTGCTCAGAATAATATCTAAGGTATTTATGTTTAGCTTAGCAAGTCAGTGATCAACTAACGTAAGAAAAAAAACAAAGAAATTGTATGTACAAAGAATAGAATAGAATAGAATTGAATTGAATAGAATTGAATTGAATTGAATAGAGAGTGCAGAAGCAATCATGGTAAATGCATAGCAACAGGATAATAATCATCACAATAATGCTTCCAATAAGGAGTATTAGAGAATATGAGAATAACAACAACAACAACAACAACAACAACAACAACAACAACAACAACAACAACAATAATAATAATAATAATAATAATAATAATAATAATAATAATAATAATAATAATAATAATAATAATAATAATAATGCAGCCATACAACATGGGTAAATATATTTAGACATAAGAATAAGCTTCTTGGAAGAGAAGTGAAATGTCTTCAAGGAAAAATAAAGTCCAGTTGCCTTTTGAAAAAGCATCTTTGGGATGTCCCTGTATCTAGTTGTTTTAGCATGCAATACCTTACAGCAGTGTTTCAAGGGGGGAGGAGTTGAAACAGTTTATGTCCAGGATGTGGCTTCAGTTCAAAGAGACATAGCTTCAATTCCATTGTTGCACCTGCTGTCTTGTGTCTTTTGACACTCCTCCCACCTCTCCAGGACATTACTAAACCCTGACTCAAAGAAAAGATGGAAAATCTGAGGGAAATTGCTGCAGGGGAACTATATTAGAATTCTTTATGGAGTTATTATGAGCTGCGATGGCAGTGGTTAGAATGCAGTACTGCAGACTACTTCTCGCTGACTGTGATTTGGCAGTTCAAATTTCACCAGGTTCAAGGTTGACTTAGCTTTCCATTCTCCTGAGGTTGGTAAAAAATGAGGACTCAGATTGTTGGGGGCAATTTGCTGATTCTGTAAATTGCTTACAGAGTGCTGTAAAAAGCACTGTGAAGCAGTATGTAAGTCTAACTGCTATTGATATTTTATCAATTGACCTGAATGGTATCTTTTTAGAGCTGTTTTGTTCTACCTGTAGTGGCGGCTAGGAAGAAGTTGATTACTCCAGGAAGATAAGGTGCTAAATTTAAGTATTGAAAGGGCAAGCAAACAAATAATAGGGCATTTATTACCATTCGTCATTACGGAGAAATTTTATTGGTAGAAGACTGGGTGATGGCAACTACCAAACAGGTTTTTCTCAATGTAGTATGGTGCAACATTAAAGGATTATGGAGAAGGACTTAGAATAATATATTTGTGGGAAACAGAGAATTTGGTTCAATCTTGATGGGAAATTCAAGGTCTCTTGCCTCAACCACAACAACATAAGGCTAGCATAAGGTCTACAAAACAGGAAAGGTGAAGTGCACTGCCAAAGCCATGCACTAATCCAATTATCATTGAATTATTCCAGAAAATCTGCAATTATTTCATATAATTTCAAATAATCATTTCAAGTTGGGGAACTAAAGGCAAATAATACTTGGACTTTTCTCATTGGTCCCACTGTCACCTTATGAAGATTCTATTATCATTTATAAGTCTCACATATGTAAGTAAAAGAAAACAGTTAAACACACCCACATCCAATAGTAATGTGCATGCACCATTATTCCTTCTCTGTTCCTAATCATGAACACATATTGTTTACATCTCTGGTTCTCAACCTTCCTCTTCATCACAGACCCCCTTTTAAATATCTTTTGTGGCTATGAACCATGGCCACAGACCACCAAGATTTAACTCAAGATTTAAATCATAAGATTTCTTCAAGCCTTTATGGGGGGCCCTGTGATGACATCATAGCCCCCCAGGTTGATAACCTGGTGGAGAACCACAGTTGAAGAACCACTAGTTTACATTCTTTCTCAAAGGAGTTTGGCTAACCTACATTTTCCTTAAATAATTTTTTCTGTATTTATAGGAGAGCAAAGTAGGTAAAAGAATAACTATATTAAGGCCCGGTCCCACTGCACTTACGGATGCAGAGAGGATGTAAAACATTAAAAAAAGCTTGCCATCCATTGGAAAATGCTATGCATCCATTTGTACTCATTGCATACGTGTTTCATTCGCTCTATCCCTCCAGCATCCATCCACTGAGATTTTATCCATGCAAGAGGTTTTGAACTGCACAAAACTTTGTGAACGGATGAACTTTCTGCCGCGTACGATGTACATATATACACACAATTCCAGAAAGGAGATTCCAAAAAACTCATGGAAGACTGACTTCCCTTGGGCTTTCAGATTCAAACATACAGGTACTAGCTAATCAAAAAAATATCATGACAGTAGACAAGAACAAAGAAGACAGTGGTGTTGATAGACATTGTGCTGCCAAGTGACAGCAAAATCAGGAAGAAGGAATATTAGAAGTTGAAGATATACCAGGATCTAAAGAATGAATTGGAGAACATGTGGAAAGTAAAGACCAAAGTGTCCCAGTGATGGTAAGAACACTCCTACCATTGAACAGTGCCTCCAACAAACCCTAAGAACAATATTAGAGCTCTTTGTCCAAAAGGCTGCAATGTTAGATGCCTACAGAAGCTAAGATACTGTACAAAGGTAATATGAATTCTTCTTTTTTTGTTTTTTTTAACCAAATTATGACTTGTCTCCCAACATTTCATTTGATATCAAAATGGCATCTATTGAACAATGATCCTACATAGCTGGGCCTTTTTAAAACAAATAAAAGGGTGCCAGAAGCTGTGCTCAACATACAACTCATTAGGATTGCTTCACATTTTTAAACCAATTTGTGCTTCAAGAATCAAAGAAAAGTTACCCAGAACTAACCAGTAATCTGCAACTCTTACACTGCAAAAACAACTTGATCAGGGCAAAGCAATGAACGCAATGTACATAGACTTCTGTAAAGGCTTTGATTCAGTGGTACACGACAAATTACTCCTAAAACTAAAATCTTACAGGATCTCTGTACACCTGCATAACTGGATAGAAGCATTCCTGTCAAACAGACAACAAATGGTCAAAATTAGAAGCGTCCTATCAAATTCTGTACCTGTCAACAGTGGTGTCCCCCAAGGCAGTGTTCGAGGACCAACTCTCTTCATACTCTACATAAATGACCTCTGTAATCATATTAAAAGCAACTGATTCTCTTTGCTGATGATGTAAAGCTATTCAACACTACAGACAATACTGCTACCCTTGAAAAAGACATCAACTATGTATCAGAATGGTCAAACAAATGGCAATTTCAAATCTCAACAAATAAATGCTCTGTCCTACATATTGGCAAANTAAGAGTTGTTAACCTAATCCTACATAGCTTTTTATCTGGTAATATCACACTACTAACTAGAGCATACAAAACATTTGCTAGACCAATCCTCGAATACAGCTCATCAGTCTGGAACCCACATTATGTATCTGATATTAATACAGTTGAGAAAGTCCAGAAATATTTCACAAGAAGAGTTCTCCACTCCTCTTCTCGTTGCAGAATACCACCAGACTTGAAATTCTAGACCTAGAAAACATAGCACTATGCTGCCTTCGGTCCTATCTAAGTATAGATTGTGAGATTAAGATAGGAATTTGATATGCATATCTAACAGTAAGACAAAGATATTTTTTTTCCCTGCAGCTTTATCATGGCATGAGATTCAAAGATTCAAAGAGTCTGTTTCAGGATTCTGCCAAGCAAAAATGTAGATACAGCAATGATTTAAATTAGATTCCTGCATGATTCTAAAAGCTGACTTTGAAATGGACAGATCCAAAGCATTCTTGCATCATTGAAAACATCAAGCAGAGCAAATAAAAAAATCTTGTGTTCAAGGGTCTCTCCAGTACTTATTGCAGCTCCCCTTCTGCACAATGTCCTTACAATGTCTTTACAAAATTGTCAGTCAAAAAGTGAGACAGGTGGTCCTTGACTTATAACAGTTTGTTTAGTGACCGTTCGAAGTTACAATGGCACTGAAGAAAGTGACTTGGGACTATTTTTTCAGTTATGACTGTTACAGCATCACCAAAATCACATGATCAAAATTCAGATGCTTGGCAACTGACTCATATTTATGACGAGTACAATATCCCAAGGTCATGTGATCACCTATTGCAAACTTCTGACAAGCAAAGTCAATGGGGAAGCCAGATTCACTTAACAACCATGCTCCTAACTTAATCACTGCAATGATTCACTTAACAACTGTGGCAATACTGGTCATGAAATGGGGCAATATCCTGTTGACAAATGTTTTGCTCAGCAAGAGAAATGTTGGACTCCATTGTGGTCATAAGTCAAGGACTATCTCTATTTTAGAGAAGATCTTGATATTAGATTCAGGAGATCAGGGTTATGAATGGAAAAAGGAGCTTCTGAATGCATGCATTAGTTCTAGGTCGATTACCTTAGCTTTCTGGATCACTCTGTGTAAGGACCTGATCTCTTCTCAGGAAAGCATGACTCTTGAAATGGTGGTAGTTCAAAAGAAAAATTTTACCGAGAGAAAGTGATTGCAGAGAAGTCAGGTGGAATCTGAAGTTCCCGCACAAAATATTAAACTGTTTCCCCCTGTTCAAATCCCACTCTGATGCCCACAGTCCATCAGTAGCCAATAATATGCCGTAATATGAGAACTCCGAAGCTTTAGCTTGATAGCAGTTCACTCTCAGGATACTGCAACCTTGGTAACAGGCTGGGAAGAAGCCCATCCATTGCACTGACCTGGTCCCCTTCCCTAGATCCCATGATTTACAGTAAAAGCATGTAAATAATTCAGCAACCTGCTCCCTCCCCCTCCAGAATGGCAGCATCAGAGGTGGTATTCAGCAGGTTCTGACCAGTTCTGGAGAACCGGATCGTCTTTAAAACTCATCAAGTCTCTTGGAGCAAATACCATCTCTGACTGGAGATTTTACAGTATCCTTCCCCTGCGCCGCTCACCAAGCCATGCCCATAGAACTGGTAGAAAAAAATTTGAATCCCACCACTGGGCAGCATCCCTATGGGGACCTGAAACTGTGATTTTAAAAAATCAGCACCCAACTTTGTACTTCGTACACATTCAATATGCAGTTCCTCATCTATTCAGTAGGATTTATAATTTTCACTAATTATTTTGCATTATACTTTTGTTTTGCATTATATTGTTATACTGAGAGTCAAATGGGTGAAAGGTTAAGACACCGGGTCAGAAACAGAGGTTGTAAGTTGTAATTCTGCATTGAGCGCAGGGCCAGCTGGGTGACTTTGAGCCAGTCACTCAGTCTCAGCTCTAGAAAGCAAGCAATGGCAAACCACTTCTGAAATACTAATAAAAAAAAAAAACCCTTCAGGGATTTATCCAGACAGTTGGAATCAACATTGATTCAAGCGCAAAAAAAAAGTTTGCATATAAAATTTGAGCTTAGAATTGTAATCCTATAAAATATACATTCTTATTTGAATATTAGTCTGGGAAGTATAAGTATTGTCATGCAATCCATTAATTTCACTTTCATCCTTAGCTCTGCCACAGAATAGTTTTTTTTCTACCAGTCCTCTCTGGTTCAAAGGAGTTCAATCTCTGTCAAAATTCTTGCTCATATTCATAGGCCTCTGCTAGGGGAGGGATTGGGATAAGTTATAAAATGTACATCATGATATTTCAATGCAAACTCTGTCACTTACACACACACAATGTCAAAAAGGTGCATCACTTTGTTATCATTGTGCCTAGGGACAGAAATCTATGCCCGTATTTCAGCAAATGCTTCCATCTGTGATACCATTCTTCTAAAAGTGACATTTGACACTAATACCGAGGTTTCTTAGCAAAACACTCTATAAGGGTAATTAAGGAGAACCAAATGTCTACATCAAAAGTGTACTTCTTTCAGCCCCTATCAGGAAACATTGAGTTACATTTGGAAATAAAATGCCTGAAAAAGTTAGCTCTTTCGAGATAGTTTGCTCTCTAAAATGGAACAGTAAATGTTGCCCAACACTTACTCAGGTCAAAATGCATAGGATTAAAGCCAGACAAATTATTTAAGCAAATGTCACACTGCACCAACGGATGGAAAGAGGATGTAAAAGAGAGAGAAACACTTGCCATCCGTTGGTTAACGCGATGCTTCCGTCCTGCTACTCACTGCCTCCGTTTTTTATCGCTCTAATCGCTCCAGATCCATCGATGAGTTCCATCTCCTCTCAAAAAGTTTTGAGTCTCTCTGCTCAAATTTTTTGAGCAAAAAAGTAATCAACGAATCTGTTCCGCAACAACCGCAAGCGAATACGGGTGAGCATCCGTTCTACTCGTACGGGTCATCGATTACGCGTCCGCTATATCCACGAGGCCTCGCTGCGCTCGGCGCCACTGCATACAATCGCCTCAGCAGAAACACAGACAGGGCGGAAGATAACGGTAACGCCGGGCCACGGACATTAAAGTAGTGTAGTACTAGCATGGACGGAAGAAAGGTAGAAAGAGCAGATGCAGCTCGCATACAAGCATCTCAAATGGAAAAAACCGTTCGCAGCGAGGTGGACTGTTCTCGCCCCGACCTATTACTAGGATGTCTGCAGGATGCATAGAGATGCACTAAGGGACACTGAGCGCGAAAACTGGTTTCTCACTGTTATAAAAAGGGTGGCAAGGAACACTCACCTGGATATCTCACTTTCCAGTCCAGTAGCCTGCTGTGCAGACTTTCTCAGCTTCATCTGGCTCTTGCTCTTCCAACTAAGCGATCCGCATTGAGTGATTCACCATGACTGCGTAGACCACACACTCCTTTTGGAACTTCACATACATTTCATGCAACAGTGCAGATAGCCACTTCTACAGGCTCTTTCACCTGTTCTACAGGAGCAAATGGGAGGGCGGCCAAGAATGTGTCTGGGTCCTCGAAGATTGCAATAGAAGAAGAGCAAGAGTACAGGACTGTACAACAATGCTGATCTGACTCGGTGAGGCTGAGGACGACCGCCGAAGACATTCCTGGCATTCGCCAGAACTTCCATTCGAGCGATGTCTCCAAAGCCATGTTTGATCACCTTCAGATTGCTGGACGCATCAACAAAGTGGACTGAGACCCTCAGAGTTGACAAAAGAGAGACCAGCTAATCAGCCGCAGGCTGGACCTGGACTTCAACCCAGGTGAGGCACTGACTCCGTGCCATCCTGTCCCTCAGGGACTGTACAGTGAGCATCTAACAGTACGGTGGAGAGGATGCCAAAAACACCTCGCCTATTTGTGGTCAGACAGAAGTGGTTGCGGTTCATCGAAGACACATACCTCGGAATGAGCTGTGTATTTATCAGATGTACAAGGCTTTTATCTGCATCTATGTCTTCTCTTCGCCCATGGTCGAGTGACGCTGACTACAAGTATCTTGTTACATCTGATAGCTTGTCAGGGCAATTTGGTCAGCTTGCAGGATTGACCCAGGTATGACAATGCAGTCCTCATTGGAGGGGCTTGATAGGAACCTCTCATGGGCTTTTCCAGATCAGACCCCCTGCCCATAATGCACACAAGATACTTCATCGTGTGGGGATGCGCTCTTCCCTCAACCTGAACTAATGAAGCCCCTACACCTCCAGATGACTCCCGTAGAGAGAGATCTTTCAACTACAGGTGTCAAGGAGGACGGGTTGTATGGAGGAATGTCAGTTTTGGCTCTGACAGCCAAAGCGGTTTCAGGTACTTCTTCAATTACCTGCAGGCATCCGCCGAGAAGGACTGAGGACATTCGTCGGCTTGCGTGCATTGTACATAATTCATGTGCACCCTCGTATCCAGTGTTGCAGAACGGCAGTCGTCAGTGGACTCCACACAAGGCACTATGGGGATCATATGTGGAGTCTCCGTCGGGTGAATGGAGGCTAAGGCGTAACTGGATAATGACTTGCTGGATAGTGCAGGCCCACAGCACGCTTCCGTGAAGGGAAGAAGCAGCGCAACTGCCTGAGAACTGGGTTGCACTCCAACGCTGGCAGCCAGCTTGGAAGAAGTGCAAGACAGGCATGATTCAGATGGCTTATGGATGTTCTTGGGTGTCAAAACACTGATGAGTTGTTGCCGTATGTTGGCGTACGGGCCTACAATGAACCAGCGGTCATTTAATGAAGAGTTGTGTTTTGTTGAAATGTGTGGATACCATTTGATTAACTTGTTATTATATAATGGGCAAGAGGCTTGTTCGGCACCTGGTGAGGGTCCATACCGTGCAAGATAGCACTGACTCTTGGCACTGGAGTGGATTATCCAATCTAATCCCCACGCGCTATTTCCCTTACTATCCCAAGGATATCCCACTCCTGGTCATTCCAATACCTATGCTATTAGCATCCCAAAGGTAGTATGCCCTGCCCATCCCTATTGCCTGTATCTCTAACCCATCCACCAAGCATGCAGAGGCTTAATAACATTATCGTCAAAAGTCAATTTATCGCCACAAGACTTCTAATTGACTAAACTAAATGACGGCAAAGTTGCGTGAAGCAAAGATTAATTGATCATTAAATACAAGCTGTGAAAGAAAAATGACCAAGTCGAGTGTCAAATCAAATATAAGTCCAACGTGTAGCAACCCGGTCTTCTGGCACTCTCTCGTTTAGGTCACTCTGCAGGGGCATGCCCAGTTTCATGGGGGTTTTGAGGTTCAGGTGCTTGTTTGGGAGGTGGGCTGCTGCTGGAGTGCCTTGGTTGATGGCTATTTGCGGAGTTGCTCTAGGCGGAGGACATACGAGGAGAATGGTGTAGTGAGAGTAAGCTTCAGATGAGCTGGTCAGCGGGATGCTGAGAGCCCTTCTCTTGATGGTACTGGTGTCAGCCCTCAATATACGCGATGACAGACTCGCTCTCTCGCAGGCCGGGGTTGGTGTGGGCTGGAGGAGGAGCATTGTCAGTGGGGATGTTCTGGTCTGCAGGTGAGCGAGGTGAGGTAGGAAAGTGATCAGTGCATCTGTGGCATGGTGGGCATCAGTGGAAGTGGTGGCATTGGTTGAGTATGCAGTGGCATCGGTGCATGGCTGGCGTTCGATTGTACTGGCTGGATTGGAGAAGGGCCTGCTGGTTGTGCTGATGGAGCTCTGGTAGCCTATTAGGCTTGGTAGGGTGTAGGCTTGTGGAAAGCATTGGAAGGGCAGTGACATCACCTGGGGTGGTGGAGCAGGGCTGGACTGGGTGGGAGCCAGGTTAGCTTGGTTTGGAGGGTTGTGAAGAAGATCGGTGATCTTCCTTACACTGGTACTGTGGTTCGACATTGTATATGGGGTCTGGGTTGATGTAGGTTGAGGAAGGTTGTATTTTACACGGTAATGAGGATGGCGATTCGGGATACAATCAGCTAGCTTTTCAGCCATGAGCCAGAGGCGCTTCTCTCGCTATTCTGACTGGTCGTTCCTGATCTTCAGTACGGACAGTTGTGGCTTGCCCGACCTCTTGTCGCTCTCTTGGCTTTTCTTTTTGAGGTGACTGGGGTGGATGTTGGTGTTGGCCTTCGATGTGGCACAGTGCCCTGCTCGTTGCTCCCACTTGCCTCAGAGGGTCTATCCATCTGCACTCACCCACAATATATAGTACAATCTGTGGGGGTTCTCGTATCGTGCAGACGCTTCCCCAGATTACTGCATGGAACACGTGGGCCTGACCTCTTGGCTAGTACAGAGGACTTGCGCACTCTCTGTGGGCTTGTCCCTGGACGGGAGGGTCTGTGAAGGTGGGCTGCGCTCTCGCGGTGGCGTTCACCTTCAGAAGCTCACTCAGCCATCACGATAGGTCTATCTCGGGTCGTCAGCTTGCGCTGGCCTGCACGCATTTCCTTGGGGTGCAGCTTTCCGTACCAGGTGTGCATTGTGCTTCCTAGCAGCGAGGAGGACCTCGGAATGTAGCTCCAGGTCTTCCGCCTTGTGCTTCCAGCAGCCTGGCGGTTTCTGGTGTCCTCCAGAGTAGAGCTGTGTCCTTCTTGGCCCATAGTACTCGATTCATCCCCGACCGAGTTACGAGACGTCATTCACGTGTTGCCTGCTTCGGCCATGTGGCAGGTGCAATTGCGACTGGCTTCCCGGTTGGCTCGTTACTCTTACGCGATCGCCTCTGCAGGGCCTGTCTTGGCTGCGATCAGTGGGGGCTTCGAGGTGGGCTTAGGGGCGGCTGCTCGTCACGCGCCACACGAGCGAGCAACTGCAGCAACTGACAGCTTAGCGAGGCCAGGCAGCACAGTCGCGCACGGCGCGAGTTAAGGCGTCCAGCAGCGGCGCGAGCGAACGCAGGATCAGCAGTCGAGAGTAAGACGAGCAGTTCGCCGCAGCGAGCCAGCAGTGCACCTGTCGGGAGTGAGCCAGGGTACTAAAGTGCGCTCGACAAAGGATCGAGGAGCACTAGCAGCACCGGGAGCGAAGCCGGGCTGCACAGCAGGGTAACGCGAGGATAAGGAGCCAGTGCCAGGCGTTAAGCACCAGCAGAATAGCCCCCCAGCATACAGGCACTAGCGAGTGCAGCAGGAGTACGTAGCGCACCAGCAAGTATAGCGACCTCAGGACCCCAGGCACTCGAAGATGCACTGCAGTAGTAGAGACAGCAGACGAGCTACCTAGCACGAGCCGTGCCGGCGCAGCGGTAGCACCATGGCAATAAGCGACCCAGCTACTCTCTAGGGCAGGCCAGCAGAGCTCCTCAGCAGCAGGAAGAGGTGCGGGAGGCCGGGGTAGCAGAAGCCCAGAGAACGACAGAGTCGGAGGCCAGGAGGTGTGGATGGTGGCCCTGTCCTCTCTGCCAGGTGTGGAGCAGATGGCCAGACGGTTTTTCTTCGTTCCAGGGTCGGTTGTTGGCTTTCTGGTGGTGGCAGGTGGCTGGCTGGCTGGAGCTGTGGCTGGCGAAGAGGTCTTTTCCTCTGAATGTGACTGTGTGCGAGTGCTTCCCTTTGTATCGCTGGGTGTCTGACGCAATGCTTTCCCCGCATGCGCACTGTGGAATGGCTGTGATACCGCTTGGCTTGCGCGTCTGATAGGTCTTCCGTTGTGCACGTGGGCGGTTCTGCTTCGCTTTTGCTTCCCGGCAGCGGAAGCCTGCGGATGTCGCAGCGCACTGCTATTGGTTCATAGCGCTGGTTGTGGGATACAGTTGTTCATCCGTCGCTACCGTCTCGTCCCCGTCCATTCTTTGCCGCTTGTTGTTCACTCTGTTTCTGCAAAATTTGGGGCTTTATTGGAGCAGATAACCAAGTACGTCGAGCATTGGCTCCTCTCGTCGCGTGTGTTCTTTTTTAAAACGTTTGATGTCGGCCATGTGACGAGGGTTTAGGTGATATCTTT
>BHFT01071455.1:0-36557 GCA_004320025.1 Laticauda laticaudata | reverse complement strand
CTGGACCACATGGGGAGGGGTGTTAGATATCTGCATACTCACCTCAGATAGGCTGGTCTGGACGGCGGGAATTTTGACGAGCTGTCATTGGCTGCGAGCTGCGAGCAGCCAGCTATATAAAGGCTGCCGCGGTTCTGTGAGCTTCAGTTCCTGTAGAGAAAATAAAAAGAGAAAAATCAACTGGGTCTCTTGTCTCCTTTTCCCACAACACAGCACAAACAAACAAATTTACAAGAAACTTCACTGTGATCCTTGCTTGTTTTCAGGGAGATTTTTCTTTTTCAGTGACCCAAATGCTACTTAACAGCTAAACATGATTTTTTAAAAAAATCATCATTATTAGAGTTTGGACAACCATTTGTCTGAAATGGTATAAAGCTTTGCTGCCTGAGCAGGGGGTTGGATTAGAAGACCTCCAAGGTCCCTTCCAACTCTGTGATTCTAACTAATTCTAAAACCATTATAATTATTTATTTTATTTGTAAAAAGATAAAAAGGTAAAGGTTTCCCCTGCTCAGTTGTCTCTGACTCATCTCTGTTTCTTAGCTGAGAAGTGTTGTCTTTAGAGACTCTTCTGTGATCGTGTCTGGTATGACTATATGCTGAGGTGCACGGGACATTGTTGACCTTCCCATCGAAGTGGTACCTATTTACCTACTTGCATTTGCATGCTTTTAAACTGCTAGCTTGGCAGGAGCTGAGGCAAGAGCTGGAGCTTTCCCCATCTTGCTGTAATTGGATCTCAAACTCCCAACCTTCCAGCTGATAAGCCCAGCATCTTAATTGCTAGGTCATGGCGTCCCATCCAGCCATTATAATTTCTACAAATAAGTTGTCAGGTATACCTAATCCTTCTTCTGTCTCTATTTTTTCCACAACAACTCTGGTGAAGTGAGTTGGGCTGAGAGACAATGACTGGCCCAAAGCAGTGGAAGGATTCAACATTTTTTACTACCGGTTCTGTTGGCGTGGCTTGGTGAGCGTGGCAGGGGAAGAATACTCCAAAATCCCCATTCCCTCCCCACCCCACTAACCTGCTTTCCAGTTCTGTTCTCCTGTGCAGGGCAACAAAAAAGACCCAACCAATCAGCTGGGACTCTGAAGGCAGAGAATAGATGGGGGCGGGGCCAGTCAGAAGTGACATTTGCCGGTTTTCTAAACGATTCCAAATTTCTGCTACTGTTTCTCCAGAAATGGTCAGAACCTGTTGAATACCACCTCTGGTCCAAAGTCACCTAAGATAGAACTAGAATTTTCTGCTTTTAACAGGTAGTCCTCAACGTTCAACCACAATTGCGCCCAAAATTTATGTTGCTAAGTGAGAAATTTGTTGAGTGAGCTTAGCTCCATTTTACAACTTTTCTCACAACATTGGTTAAGTGAATCACTGCAGCTGTTAAATTAGGAATATAATTTTTAAGTGGTTTCCCCATTGACCTTCCCTCAGAAGGTCACAAAAGAGAATCCCATGCCCCTGGGACACTGCAACCATCATAAATGTGAGTCAGTTGTCAAGCATCCAAATGTAAACCAGTGATCATGGGGATCGGTCAGAAGTATGAAAAATGGTCATAAATTGCATTTTTCAGTGTAACTTCAAATGATCATTAAGTTAATAATTTAAGATGAGGACTATCTGTACTTTCTAGACTGATACCTTAACCACTAGACCAAACTGGTTCTGTGGACAGTGCTGGGCACTCCCCAGTCTGAAGATTGGGAAAGAAAGGTTTTTGATTCAAAATGGTGGGAGAATGACTTGCCTCCAGAATATAGAATAGAGCTGGGAGGGATCTTGGAGGTCTTCTAGTCCAGCCCCTTACTCAAGCAGGAGAAGCTAAACCATTTTAGACGTATGGCTGTCTAGTGTCTTCTTAAAAACCTCTAGTGATAGAGCACCCATGACTTCTGGAGGCAAGCTGTTCCATGGGTTAATTGTCCTCACTGTTAAGGAAATTTCTCCTTAATTCCAGGTTGCTTCTCTCTTTGATTAGTTTCAACCATTGCTTCTTGTCCTGCCCTCCAGTGCTTTGGAGAATAATTTGAACCTCTCTTCTTTGCGGCAGCCCCTCAAGTACTGGGATAGTATGCCAAGGTGTTTTGACTCTTCACATCACCCCAAATTCTTCTTTTCTTGAGACTAGCCAAACTCAAATCCTGCAGCCCTTCTTCATATGTTTTAGTCTCCAGGCATTTGATCATCTTAGTTGCTCTTCTTGGAACTTTTTCCAAAGTCTCAACATCTTTTTTTGTAGCATGGTGACCAAAATTGGTTGCAGTATTCCAGGTTTGGCCTTACTAGAGCTTGATAAAGTGTTACTAGTACTTCACTAGTACTACATAGTAGTACTTCAGAAGTTGTGGGTGCTCCAACTCTGGAGGTTTTTAAGAATAAGTTAGGCAACATTTGTCTGAAATGGTACAGGGATTCCTGCTTGAAGAGGTGGTTGGACGAGAATGCCTTCAAGGTCCCTCCCAACTCGGTTATTCTAAAAATATTTTGGATTTAATAAGGGCTAACATTCAGAGAAACACTTGAATTTCTACCCTAGTCAGATTCTGCGTGTGTCTGTCCTCTTTCTTATCTGCAATGAAGTAATTCATCAATCAACCCTGAGTCCGTGAAGCTTCTCCAGTTCTCCAAAGAGGAGTCAAGTTTCCAGGGAGTGGAGATTTATAACTATACCTGGCCTGAGGTCTGACAGATGGGAGGTAACACCTGAGCATACTGATCCCAAGTCCACTTTAAAGACAAGACGAGAGATCAGATAGGACATGGACAGGATATTAAATAGCAGGTATGCCTGTTCAAGTTGGATGGCATTTCTGTTAAATTACAGATTACAGTATAACCACTGTAAAGCCCTGTGAAGTGGTGTATAAATTTAAGGGCTATTGCTAAATGCTATTGCTATCCGCTTTTGTGACCTTCTGACAAGCAAAGTCAATGGGGAAACTAGATTCATTTAGCAGCCATGTTATTAACTGAATAACTGCATTGATTCACCTAACCACTATGGCAAGAAAGGTTGAAAAATGGGTCAGAAACTCACTTAAACTCACTGTCTCACTTAGCAATGGAAATTTTGGGCTGAACTGTGACCATACATTGAGGACTACCTGTAGTTGTTTGCTCGGGTTCCCCTGGGTCAAGAAGGCATGGGAAAGCTCCAAAAGCTGTTCCCTGTAGACAACCAGTTAAATATGAGTCAGCAGTGTGTGGCAGCAGCCCAAAAAGCCAGCGCAATCCTAAATTGCATTAATGGAGAGAAACAATCAAGATCAAGTGAGGTACTAATACCACTCTATAAAGCCTGAGTAAGACCACAGCTAGAAAACTGCATCCAGCTTTGGTCACCACACTATAAAAAAGATGTTGAGACTCAAGAAAAATTACAGACAAGAGCAACCAGGATGATTAAGGTACTGGAGACTGTAACATATGAAGAAAGGTTGCAGGAACTGGACATGGCTAGTGAAGGGGAGACATGATAGCAGTGTTGCAATACTTGAGGGGCTGCCACAGAGAGGAAGGGGTAAGCTATTTTCCAAAGTACCTGAAGGCCAGACAAGGAACAATGGATGGAAACTGAACAAGGAGAGATTCAACCTGGAAATAAAGAGAAATTTTCTGACAGTGAGGACGATCAATCAATGAAACAGAAGTTGCCTTCAGAAATTATGGGAGCTTCATCACTGGAAGCTTTCAAGAAGAGACTGGACTGCCATTTGTCAGAAATGGTGTAGGGTCTCATGCTTAGGTGGGGGGGGTTGGACTAGATGACCTACAAGATCCCTTCCAACCAGAGCTGGTATTCAGCAGGTTCTGACCAGTTCTGGAGAACCAGTAGCAGAAATTTTGAGTAGTTCGGAGAACCAGCCAATACCACCTCTGACTGGAGATTTTAAAGTCCTTCCCCTGCCATGCCCACCAAGCCATGCCCACAGAACCGGTAGTAAAAAAAATGAATCCCACCACTGCTTCCAACTCTGTTAATCTGTTAAATCTGTCTTTTAACCAGCTGATGCAAACACCAGTTGAAGCTCATTCTCCAACTTTTCCTGATGATTTCTGCTTTCGAGAACAATGGCTCACTATGGGGGAATCATCAATAACTGCTGAGATTAGCAAGATGAGAATTTAATTAAATGCATTCTGACGCAGTTGGAACAAGAATCCATAAAGAGGGTTTTCTCCTTGGAGAAGCTTCAAGGAGCTGTATTCTGCAGAGGGAAAATGGCTGTCTTCCCACACTCTTTTTTTTGCCTCTAATTCTGCCTAAATTCCATCAGGCAGGATTTAAAGTATCCTAAAGGCAAAATAGCTCTGTCAATCAGCATGCCAATTGCATTTTTAAGGAATATGTTTAACTCAGGGGCCTTTCAAATAAATAAAAGAGTGAAAAACTCCCCTTTCTCTTTCTTTACTTTCCTTAGGCATTGCTTACATAATATTGAAAAAAATATCCTCTCCAAATCTACAACAATAAATCTCATGCAATTATTCCTAACCAATTGAAAAGGGCAATGCCATTTCTTTAAAAAAAAAAGCTTCTTAAAACTGTTAAGTTTTAATCAAATGGTGTAAAAAAAGAAAATAAGTCTATTTAGCCTCTTATTCCCAGTCCAGGGCAAGTTGGCTAAGTAAGATCAGATTTGATTTATTTGTGAGTGGGAGACCTCCAAAGAAAACAAGAGTTTTAAGTTAGACTGGGAAATTAAAAAAATTATTCTACAAGAAATCTGTAGCGAGGCACTTCGGTTTGATTGCCAATAAAACAATGAATCCATCCATGATGGTCCAAGAACTGAACCTCACCTCAAAGGAGATGTGAGAGCATTTGAGTTCTATAAAGCAGAAATCTCTTGATCTCACTCAGAAGTTATGAGCCAGCACTAATGAAGTAGAACATGGATGATTTTACAAAGTTGGCAATAAAACTGCAGGCATAACTCCTGGAAAATGCTGATTTGAGAAGGTGAGAGACAACACAAGCAACCTGCCCATAACAAAGCAAGTGGAGTTGTCTCCGGCATGAATAAGTGAAATCCATGGATGGAGTAAGCAAAGTGATTGACAAAGAGAGAGAGAGAAGAGAGAGAGAGTCAGACAGACAGATAAACAGACATTCTAACTTTCCACTGTTGATAGAAGACTGGCACTTTTGCAAAGAACCAGATTGAGGAACTATGTTGTCCATTAAGTGAGGACCTGGCTGTTTGGAACTTATTATGCTAAAGAAGCTGAAATGAAACAGAAGAGTCAACCACCAAGCAAAGGGAATGGACTCAATGACAGCAGCAATGGATGTTCCCTAAAGCAGTGGTCTCCAACCTTTTTTGTACCAGGAACCAGTTTCACGCAGAAACACTTTTTCAAGGACCGGCAAAATCAATTCTTCCCCAATAGTAAAGGGCATATTTACTATTTCTTTACTAAAAACATATTTTTATACATATTTTAATCACAATTATTCATTCTTTGCGGCCTGGTACAAAATGATCCACGGACTGGTACCAGTCCGGGGCCCAGTGGTTGGGGACACCTGCCCTAAAGGACAGTGAATATCTAAATAGAGCAGAGCAGAGTAGAATAGAATGACCTGGGAGGGACCTTGGAGGTCTTCTAGTCCAGCCCCCTGCTCAAGCAGGAGAACGTATACCATCTCAGATAAGTAACTGTCTAGTTCAGGGGGTCTTCAAACTTGACACCTTTAAGACTTATGGACTTCAACTCCCAGAATTCCTCCTCCAGGCATGTTAGCTCAGGAATTCTGGGAGTTGAAGTCCACAGGTCTTAAACTTGCCAAGTTTGAAGACCCTTGGTCTAGTCTCTTCTTAAAAACCTCCAATGATGGCACATCCACGATTTCTGAAGGCAAGCTGTCCCACTGGTTAATTGTCCTCACTGTTCAGGAAGTTTCTCCTTAATTCCAGGTTGCTTCTCTCTTTGATTGATTTCCAACCATTGTTTTTTGTCCTGCTGTTTGGTACTTTGGAGAATAATTTGACACCCTCTTCTTTGTGGCAACCCCTCAAGTACTGAGATACTATGCCAAGATGTTTTGACTCTTCACAGTTACATCAAAGGCTCTTCCCTCTGAACTGCATTTTCTGGTAGAGTTGAAAAGGTCTTCAGGAAGGGACAACAACTCCCACCGCATGTATGCATCCTATGTTGTCTGTGGCTAGCATGGCCACTTCTTCAAGAGTGCAAGAATGGATGGTGTTGTGATGTTCCTAGTCCTAGCACATAGCAAAAGCTGCTTCTGTCCATGATTTGCACCTGTGGTTCAGGTGTAATGGTGGGGCTGGGGGGGTGGGTTTCTGCCCAAGTCACCTTAAGCCTTGCAATGCAGATTGTTTCAAGCGTTCTGTCTTGGTTTGATTAATCATCACAGCAATGATTTTATTTGAATGGCTTTCCATATCATCATTCCTGACTGGCAACATGGGATGTCCCAATCTCCATTCTTGTTTCTTTCTTTAGAGTTTACTATTTCAAAGTTATAAAATCAATCTGTTGTAAATCTATCCATTGATCCCAGGCTGGCTCAAAATGGGGATTTTCTGGTCCCTGTAAAATCTCATGCTCACTTAATTTTTTATTTATTTTATTTTTATTGATTTGATTTGTCAATCACTTACAAGATAATAGGTATCAGTATAAACGTGAGTAAGAATACAGGAAATGGGGACAATAGGGCAGGGATTGTAAGCACGATGGTGCCCTTATGCAAGCCCTTACAGACCTCTTAGAAATGGGGTGACAGTTAATAGTGGATAGTTTAAGGTTAAAGGAGTGGGGGTTAGAGGATGTAACAACAGAGTCAGGTAGTGCATTCCAGGTATTGACCATTCTGTTGCTGAAATTGTACTTTCTGCAATCAAGCGGCGCGGTTTACAATGAGTTTGTATCTGTCATATTCTTTTGTATTGTTGTGGTTGAAGCTGAAGTAATAATTGACTGGTAGGACATTGTGGCAGATAATTTTGTGTACTATGCTTAAATCCAACTGGAGGTGGCATAGTTAAAGATTGTCCAAGCCCAAAATCTCAAGCCTGGTGATATAGGGTATTCTGTTATTAGTTTTATTCTTGTAAGTCTTTTTCAGTTTCTCCCCAGACAACGCTAAACCCATTACACTTCCTCTCCCACCCTTTGTCCACTGTATGCAACATTTCCCCTTTGCTTCTGCCAAAGAAAAACCTCTAAATAAAAAGGCAGATAGAACTTTACTGTGGCCGGAAGACAGTAAAACAAGCAAACTTAGAAAAATACAAAGAAAGAAAATTTCTATGGGTGGGACCTAACCTTCAGGAAACAGCTTCTGTTGCATTCTGGAAGTGAAATAGCTAAACTTGACAACATGATAGATGACCTAAAAGATTCTGTCAGCTAACAGGGATGTTACAGAGGGAACATCTCACTGTCCTGGAATTGAAAGATAGACATCCAAACCTTTGACGTGAACCAAAATAAAATTTGCAATGTACTGTAGCAGCCGTCTGTGACAGTGCTAGATAAGAATGTTGCATCAAGCTCCTAAATAAACAGCTGACAGTTGTGACAGCATTGAAAAAAAGGGGGACATCTTGAAGATGTATTAGTGGAAGGAATGATAGAACGAAGCACAGCCTAGGTTCTTCAGGGCAGCATTGGGAAGATGAAGGAAGGGAGGAAGGAAAGAAAGAAGGAAGGAAGGAAGGAAAGAAAGAAGGAAGGAAGGAAGGAATGATGGAAGGAAGGAGGACATCCAAGAGGGAAACAGTGATGGACAAGGGCACAACCATAGACTTGCTGGGACTAATATGGTGCAAACAATTCCTGAAAGGAAGGAGAAGTATGGATGAATCAGTCCAACAGAAGCCAGCCAATAAGGCTTGCTGCCTTTCCTGCATGAGTAAGAAGAGCAAAAGGGAGAGGAAGAATCAATCAGATTGTGACACAACGTCCAGTAGACCTTGGGAACATGGAGAAGGAAGGAGGAACATTATAGGAAAGATTCCTGAATCCAGAGGAAAGAAGAAATGTGAGAAACTCAAGTCACTTTGCCTTAATTATGCTACATACAAGTCGATCCAGCTAGACAATTACTTTAGCAGGCTTTGAAGACAACATCTGATTACCAATAAATGCCTTTCCAGAAATCCAAATAGTTTCCTATTATAAAAGAGCTTCATGCCAGAAGTAGTATTCAGCAGGTTCTGACCAGTTCTGGAGAACCGGTAGCGGAAATTTTGAGTAATTCGGAGAACCGGCAAATCCCACTTCTGACTGGCCCCATCTCCATCTGTTCTCTGCCTCCCTTTGAGTCCCAGATGATTGGCTGGGTCTCCTCTGGTTGCCTTGCACAGGAGAACGGAGCTGGAAAGCAGGTTAGTGGTGTGGGGACGGAATGGGGATTTTGCAGTATCCTTCCCCTGCCATGCCCACCAAGCTACACCCACCAAGCCACAACATGCCCACCAAGCCAAGCTCACAGAACCAGTAGTAAAAAAAATTGAATCCCATCACTGATTATCTGGAATGCAGAATTGTCCTTATGTAACTGCCACCAACTCAAGTCCAACTCTTGGTGACCATCTGGACAAATCTTTACTGTTGTAGTCTGTTCCTGGTGACAACTCACTGGTCTTTCAGAGATAATTCAGTGATACTATTGATCCTTCTCTGTTCTTGATCCATCTTCTCCTTTCTTTAAGCTTGCCAAACATATTTGCTTTTTCTGGTCCATCTAGTTCCTCGTTCAACATGTCCCACAAATGTGAGTGTCTGCTTGCTAATCATGGCCTCGAGGTAGCAGTCATTTTTATTTAAGACTGATAATTGGCTCTTCTTGTCACCGATGATATTCTTAGTAACGTCCCCAAAATCCATAATTCATAATTTATTTCCTTCCTCTGATTCTTTACCAGCATTTAACTCTCACACTACAACAGTAGTCCTGGAAACACCATTATTTTGGCATTTTAGGGTAAAAAACATACATGACTAGAGCTCAGTGCTTTGAAATAGACCCACATTTTCACACATAACCAGATGAAGAGAATGTTTAGTCAGCATGCTGGGAGACATCATGGGAGGGAAACTAAAGAGAGTAACAAAAGTGTATTGGATCGATTTACTTTCTGATAAATAGGCTGTTGTGTTTTGGAGTGTTGTTCACCTGGCTGCAGGTTTCTGCTTGTTTGTCACAGAACCTGATATTGATTTGGGCTGAGGGAGAAGGCCTGGCCCTAAGTCTTCCACGGGAGCTCCATGGCTGAAGGAGAAGTAGAATGGATCTACCTACTCTTTGTTCATCACCATCCCATGTATATCCTGGGGCTGGGAGGGACAACTTGATCCTGTCCTCTAGGAAGTGTTTATGGCTGTGAGAAAACTAAAATGTGAGTCTGCTCTGACCCACTTTGAGTCTAGCACCTACACCATCCCTACACATAGAATCTTGGCTGAGGGAACTTGCCAAAGTGAGAGATGAGAACAGGGATCTTCAAATGTGAGACCTTTAAGACTTGTGGACTTCAACTCCCAGAATTCCTCCTCTAGTCATGTCAGCTCAGGAATTCTGGGAGTTGAAATCCACAAGTCTTAAACTTGCCAAGTTTGAAGACCCTTGGATTAGAATCTGGGTCTCTCTACTCCTGGTCCAGTACCATTATTACATAGGTATCTTTCACGCTGCACCACCCTTGAGCAGAGAGGAAATGATTGACCCAAAGCATGGCCAAGTCTAAAATGGTATCCAGGTCTCACCTCTCCAAGATTTGCATTCTCTCCATTAATCTTTTGTGCTGAGAAGGTGGAACTTCCATGTCTGAAGAACACTAGAACCTTGGTCCACCCTATGCTTAGCCCAGCACCTTCATCACTATATCACATTGGCTGTTGGACTGAGCAGAAGGGTTGACTCAAGGTCATCCAGTTTTCATGCCTAAGAGTGGAGTAAAACCTCAGTCCTCCAGCAGTTTTATCCCCTACTACCCTATGCTGTCTCTTCTTACAAATGGGTATTTTGTAATTATCTATGCCCATTATAGTAGAAAATCAGGGAGATCATCCGTGGCATGCCAACAAACTTTCAAATGTAAGGGAGATTGGGCAACAACTAGGAGAACCTTTTCAGTGGAAAAATGTCAAAGAAAAGGAGACTTTCCAGAAGACAAATCACTTGTTTCCCTACAACACTCAAGATGCTCCCTGGAATAATAGCAAATTCTATGTATCTGAAGGGAAATTCTCTCTGCTCAGTTGAAAAAATGGAAATTACAAAAAAAAAAAAANAAAAAAAAAAAAAAAAAAAGGAGGAACAAACAATCTTTAAAACAAATCACAACAGAAGTTAATTCTGCTGTGGGTTGGGTTGACTTCAAGATGGCTTGGAAAGTTTAGATATAAGATATGATGTCTTTTTTTTCAGCGTTGTGCAAAATTTGTCCTCCCAGCTGCGGGCATGCATCTTAATAAATGATGGTGTTTTTATAGACACTAATAATAATTTGATATGCTGCAGGAATAGTCAACTGGACTCCAATGGACCTCAATAACCTTGGCCAGCAAACCAGAAAACTGCTCTATGAATAATACAGAACAACCCTCACAATGCAGAAATCTTTCTCGACAAAACCACAGAAGATTTATATCTGTATCATTTGCACATAAATGTCTAGTTTTATCTTCAAAAAGCGTTTCCAAAAACAACTTGGAACAACTTGCTGAAAAAGCCTGCAAGTGAAAAAATATTTGTGGACTGGAGGAGATGTAGGTTACATCCTCTGTTTTTCTTTCTTCTTTTACTCTGAGAAATAAATAGGGTGATATAGACAGGTGCATTCATATTTATGCAAAATTGTTTTCTCTTTCTCTTCGGCCAAGCTTCAGCTGCCTACAGTGAATGAAATAAGCCTTTGGTTTTCTAGCACTTGGGAATGGAAAGGCGCAATGGAACAGTTTTTTGTGATCCACCAGCTTCTGCTAGCTACAAATGGAACTGAATCCAAGCCAAGGCAAAATGACTGGCTGCAAATAATATATTATTTCCAGTTATTTAAACCTCTCTCCAAAGAGTGGGATTTGGGAACAGCCAGGAGGGAGGTGGAGTTTTTAAAAATGTAAGTGGGTTGATTTTAAAGTTTTCATCCGTTGTTTTTAATTGAAGACTTTACAAAGAATGTGAAAACTAACACAAACTATTAAAGGGTAAAAGCAAGCAAGGAAGGAAGGAAAGAGAAAGAAAAAAAAGGAAAAGTGTAGAAAGAAAGAATAAAAAGAAATAGCAAGAAATATAGGTGGTCCCAACTTATGACCACAAGTAAGACATCTGTTAACCCCCATTTTATGATGTTTCTTGCCACAGCTGTTAAGTGAATCACTGCAGTTATTAAGTTAGGAACAGTTTTTAAGTGAATCTCGTTTCCCTATTGATTTTGCTTGTCAGAAAGTCTCAAAAGGGGTTCACACAACTCTGGGACCCTGCAATCATCATAAATATGAGTCAGTTGCCAAGTGTTTGAATTTTGATCATGTGGCCATGGGGATGCTTGTATTGTTGTCATAAGTTACTATTATCAGTGCCATTGTAACTCCAAATGGTCACTAAGTGAATTGTTGTAAATCAAGGACTACCTGCAGTTTCTGATTTCTTTTGTAGCAAATATAAATAGTTGCAAAATTTTATCTTTTCTGTATAATCCTTTTTCTAACCACCAAAACCACAAATCATAATTGCAGTCTTTTCATTTAAAACTTTTCAGGTGCAAATTACATTATAGGAAATATGGCCTGTTTTAACCAGGGAAGGCCATGCTTAAATTTTATTTGTTACAGAAAAGATTTCAGGAAGAGAGGTTATAAGCATCCACACAAATTTATGCAGAAGTGGAAAGCTGAAGTAAACCAGCTTTTAAAGAGAAAGTGAACAGGCTGGTCTTAGTGTTGTGTCTATGGTTAGTGGTGGCCAGGAAGACAGAACCCAGAAGGAGGAAACCCCCCCTCATTGAAAAAGCAATTAGAACAACAACAAAAATCTTGCAGGATTAGTGAAAGGCCATTCAAAAGTGCCAACTGAAGTCCAGTGGGTATAGGAGAAGATCAGGCTCTGCTGGAAGGTGGAGTGAAATGTGTCATTAGTTTGGAGTCATTGCCAGAAAAGACCCAAGTCCAGAACCTCCTGAATTCCACTGACCCTTATCTTGTGTCAGTTTAGCTTTGACCATGAGTGGACTAGATTCTTATGCATAAGTAGCAAGAATAAACTCTTCTGTGCTTTGTCTATGGAGATTTTCAGTCATCCAGGTCATGGATGTCCCAAAGGTGCTTTTTCAAGAGGCAACGGGACTTTCTGGTTTTTCTTTGAAGACATTTCTTCTTCATTTTCAAAGAATTTTCAAAGAAAATTCTCACCCAAGTGAGATATGGAGATGACTAATTTGCTGTGTGTGCAAATGTGTTTGCAGAAGTTCTTATTCACAGTTGTGAATTTCTGTAAGGGATGAACTGGTTTTCCTGTTTGAGATTCTTCAAAATTATACAGGTAGCTCTCAACACCCAGCTGTTTGTTTTGTGACCGTTCAAAGTTACAACAGCACTGAAAACAGTGACTTATGACTGTTTTCCACAGTTACGACCTTTCCAATGACCCCGTGATCACACAATCAAAATTCAGATGCTTGGCAAGTTTATGACTGTTGCAATGTCCCAGGGACATGTGATCCTGTTTTGCAACCTTCCGAGTTGTCAAGGGGCAAGTCAGATTTGCTGAGCAACTATGTTACTAACTTAACAACTGCAATGATTCACTTAACAACTGGGCCAGAGGAAAGTGAGGCAAAATCTCTTCACAATTGTCCCACCTAAACAACATAAATTTTGGGCTCAATTGTGGCCGTAAATCAAGGGCTACCTGTGTTCACAATTAATCCTATGGGTGATTGTTGCAATTTTGTAAAATGCAAAGCCCTCCTTTGACTTAGTGTTGTGTAGGCAATCCTTGGTCCCCCGCTAATGGCATGGCAAGAGGGGGAAATAGAGCAGAGCCGCTTCCATTGATAAGCATCGTTCTGACAGGCCATATAAACAGAGCCACAAACATGTCTGCCAAGTAATATTAATGGATTCCAATGGCTCTTAAAATGCACGGAAGCAGAAGAGGAGACCATCACTGCAAAGGGCAGGCTCAGGTGTTCTGAGCAATTTTAGTTGTGTGAATGATTTGCTTGTCTCAGTTAGATCGCTGGATGGTTGCCATACTCTTGAGTTGCCCAAGAAGGCACAAAGAAACAAAGCAAAACACAATTCTATTTAATCCACCCTTTCTTTAATATTTTGCCCAGATAACTATATCTATAGAAGTGTTGTCTGAATTTGTATTGTTTCTGTTCCTGAGCATCTATTCCTACTCAGTTAGAATTGAGAAGGCAAGAGGGGAAAAAGATGCTATCCCAAGGGACAGATTCCTGAATTTAAGCAATATTTTGCAGAATCAAATATTCATTCATTCAATCAATCAATCAATAACAGAATATAAAATAGAATAACAGAGTTGGAAGGGACCTTGCAGGTCCAAGCAAGAGACCCTCCACCATTCCAGACAAGTGGCTGTCCAATCTCTTCTTAAAAGCCTCCAGTGTTGGAGCACCCACAACTTCTGAAGGCAAGCTGTTCCACTGATTAATAATAAATAATTACTAATATAAACATTAATAAATAATAATATATAATATGAATAAATAATAAATAAAATAAAGTAATAAATAAATATATATATCAAATGAAATTGAGGGGCTGCCACAAGGAAGAGAGGGATAAACCTATTCTCCAAAGCACCAGAAGGCAGGGCAAGAAGCAATGGATGGAAACTGGATCAAGGAGAGAACCAGAGAGAAATTTCCTGATAGAGAGAACAATTAATCAGTGGAACAATTTGCCTCCAGAAGTTGTGGGTGCTTCATCACTGGAGGTTTTTAAGAAGAGACTGGACAGCCACTTGTCTGTAAAGGTATAGAGTCTCCTGCTTGAGCAAGGGGTTGGTCTAGAAGACCTCCAAGGTCCCTTACAGCTCTGTTATTCTGTTAAATCGCCTCTGGATATATCCTTTTCAGGCTGACTCCATTAGTTTAAAAAGCACAGGAAAATCTGCTTAAAGATGAATATTTATTTGGGAAATTTACAACTTCCAGCATGGAGTGTCTAGAGGATTAGATTTTTTTTTCTCTTGCTTTGGCTGCTTTAATGAGCAAAATGCTTGTCCCCTTTATGTCACAGAAGATCCATCGAGTTTAGGCCTATCTTTCCTCTGTTTTGAAAATGATTTTTATTGTGTTTCAGCTTGTAAGACAGTTTCCTGTGACAAAATTTCAGTGTCTTCAAAACCCGAGAGTGTCAATATTTTGCTTTGCTAAGGAAAATGTTCACCTGATGCTGAAATCTTTTTTTTCAACTGCATATTTTTCTTCTTCTACAAGGGAGGCTCCTGGCTTTCTAGCTTATCTCAGAATGCTTCAAGGTATCATTAGTAGTTATTTGAGCTTTCCTATGGAAATGGTTGCTTTTGGTTCAGCTGTTTTTCTTTTCACGTCTTTCTCTTTGTTGCCAGCCTCTTTCACTGCCTCTACAACCAGATCTGAAACGGTTTGGTGAACACATTCCTTAAGGCCCTGTCACACTGCCCAACGGATGCAAAATGGACACAACGGATGAGAAAAATGTTCCATCCGTTGTTATCCGCCCTCTCAGAAGGGGCAAAAATTTGCATAACCAGAGTGGATAACACGGAAAGGAACGGATGCGCGGGGAGGACGCAGGGCGATGGAAAGCGGATGCGGAATGGAAGCCCAGCGGATGGAAGCAGATGGGAGCGGATGGCACATCCACTAGGCTTCCGGGGGGGCCTCAGCAAAGTGGTGCAGAACGGATACAGCGGATGCAGAGCAGATGCACAGCGGATGAAGCGGATGTGCAGCGGATGCACAGATGCACAGCGAAGCCTAGCGGATGCCGAGTGTTAATTGCGCATGCGGGAGGGATGCATTGCGGCAGCCCCGCGGAATATAACAGAAGCAGCTCGGAAGCAGGTCGCCAGAGGAAAGACCTGCTTCCAGGACACATCGACTGCCTTGCCTGTCCTGCCTGCATGTCTGCCTGCATGTCTGCCTGCAAGCCTTGCTGCCAGCCTTGCTGCCAGCCCTCCCTGCCAGCCTCCCTGCCAGCCTTGCTGTCTGCCTGCCTGCCAGTCTGCCTGCCAGCCTCCCTGCCTGCCTCCCTGCCAGCCTTGCTGTCTGCCTGCCTGCCAGCCTTACTGCCAGCCAGTCTGCCTGCCAGCCTTGGTGCCTGCCTGCCTGCCAGCCTTGGTTCATGCCTTGCCTGCCAGCCTTGGTTCATGCCTGCCTGCCAGAACTTTCTGTAGCCTTGGTTGCTTGCCTCCCTGCCAGCCTTCCTGCCAGTCTTGGTTCCTGCCAGCCTCCCTGCCAGCCAGCAACCCCCACAACCATGCTGAAGCACAGCAAGCCTCAGCCATCTGCTGCCAGCCCTGGCAAGAGGGACAGGGCTACCATCCCGCCCCCCTGGCCCTCACTCTGGTTCTGCTGGGGCTTCTGCAGCAAGGCTCGCTCTTCTGGGCTGGGGCTCTCTGCTGCTTCTGCTTCTGGAGGAACTGATGACAAGCACTCACGCACCAGCCACCTCCACAGCACCTGCACCCTTCACCCCTGAGACTGAGCAACCAAGAGGAGTGCCAGAGACTCATTTTGTCTTATAGCTTGTTGTTAATAAAGTCTATTTTTTGATTCACACACTTGCTTCATTTCTTTTTTTTTAATAAAGTCTTGCTGGAAATTTTAGAAATGGTTTAAGCCTTTGCATGTGAGTTAAGTGAGTGGGATGGTTAGATAGCTGTGGAATGGGAGGGATACCTTTGGGATGGGTAATAGCTGTGGGATAGAATAAACCTCCAGCGCAAGCATAGTGGGACTGTATGGTCCACCCTCCCAGGTGCCACACCTATGGCCCTTTATTATCAATAATAATGTAATAATCATCCACACATGTCAACATAAACACAACTCTTTATTAAATGCCTGTTCATTGTGGCCCACCCAACATACATGGCCCATCTCATCCGTGTGATGAGACAGGCTGAAGGAAGCATCCATTAAGCATCTATCATCCTGTCTTGTCACTCCCTCCTCCAGCTGGGGAGTGCACCAGTGTTTCAGGCGGTTTGCGCTGCCTTCTTCCCTTCACGTGAGGCTCTGCTGGGGCCTTGCTCATCCTCAGTGTCTATCAGGTTTCCCTTGCCTCCATTCCCCAGGCTCCATGTCCCCTTGCCTTGTTGGAGTCCATGAGCCTGTTCTGCAACACTGCCGTAGCGGGTGCGCATGAGATTGTGCAGGATGCAGCAAACTCCAATCCTCCTCACGGTCTCTGGGCGATGCTGCCATGGTGGTGAGAGTACCTGGAACCTGTTGCCAGGATGCCAAAGGCGTTCTCCACCACCCGCCTTGCCCTGGACAGCCTGTACTTGAAGATCCTCTCTTCACGGGGTGAGGAGTCTGGAAGCGTTAGGGCTTCATGAGGTAGGTTGTGAGGAGAAGGCTCATCCCCCACGATGAAGTAGGCACATCTTGTGTGTCATTGGGCAGGGTTCTGGATCTTGGAAGCCCACGATGAGGTTGCCTTCCAGCCTACCCTTGAGGTCACTGGCGTATACCTGGGCATCTGAAGATGAGCCGTGCCTGAAGCATCGATGTACATGAACTTGTAGTCAGCATCGACCATGGGAAGAGGACGATGCTGAGGAAGCCCTTGTAGTTGAAATAAGTGGACCCCGACTTGGCTGGAGCTTTGCAGGCCACGTGCTTCCCATCTATGGCTCCAACGGTGTGGGGAAGTTCTACTTCTGATACCACTGCTCTGCAACTTTCTTCCACCTTCTTCAGGTGGAGGGGCACTGGAGGAGCTCCTCCTTGTATTCTTCGATGATGGCCTGCACCACTTCTCTGACCACAATGCTTGATGGTGTTGTGCGGCACCCTCCAGCCGTACTGCATGCTTTTGTAGGTGGTCCCTGAGGCCAGGTGGCGCAGAGTGAGTGCCACCTGGAACCCAGGTTCCAGGCTGGGCGGAAGTTGGTGTTTGCCTTGGTCAACCTGGGTTGTCAGGCGCTGCACAAATTCATCAAACATGGCTGGAGGCATCCTCATGAAGTTTTGGAATGCACGAGGGTCTTCGTTCCTGAGCTCCACCATCAGCTTGTTGTACAGTCCGTACTCTGCTCTTCTGGCGAACCATCTTTGTACCCAGATGCTTCTTGGGCTGCCCCTTTTTCTTCCCATAGAAGAGTGTCACAGAGCCTGTAGATGGCTTCGCACTGTTGCAGAAGGATGGTGGCTGCCACAGGACTGTGTTACGATCCATGGTGGACATGACTGGATGCTGTGGAAGAGGAAGAGGCAGATGAAGGCTGCAGAGGTCTGCAGCAGGGCTGCTGGTCTGAAAGTGAGATCCAGATGTGTTGCTCCCCCTTTTTATAGGCAATATAGGCATCCTCTAGGCATCCTCTAGACATCCTTAATATCCGAGATAGGTCCCCTCTGCGGACGTTTTTTCCATTTTACATGCTTTTTTCCATGCTGCATCCGCTAGGCATCCGTTATGCATCCGTTCTGCGTCTGTTCCGCTTCCTCCCTGCGTCCGAGCGGATGCAATTGCGTGATGCGCAGCGGATGCCTAGCGGATATAGCGGATGCGTAACAGATGCAGAACGGATGCCGGCGGAGGGATGCGAGCGATGCAGAATGGATGAATTGGATAGATTTTCCGCGCAAAAGTTTTGAGCAGCTCAAAACTTTCTGAGCGGATGAAACATCAATAAATAGATGCTGGACGGATAGAGAGAAGCAAAATGGGGCAGTGAGTAAATCGTCGTTAACCAACGGATGGCAAGCTTTTTTGTCCGTTTTACATCCTCTTTCCATCCGTTGGTGCGGTGTGACAGGGACTTTACTAAACATTTCCCTAGGAGCATTAATGCATTCATTCACTCATTCAGAGCAGCTATCTCAATTTTGCAATACAGAGATCTTAAGACTGCAGCAGTTGTGGTCAATTACAGGTAAGAGACTGAGATTTTCAGTCTGTTTACAAGATAATTGGAGATTAAGGGGCTAAAGGAATGTGTTAAATCCATATCTTTAAATCCATATCAGAAAATTTGGAATGGAGTGGAATGTAGAAGAGAAGAGAAGAGAAGAGAAGAGAAGAGAAGAGAAGAGAAGAGAAGAGAAGAGAAGAGAAGAGAANAATGGAGAATAGAATAGAATTCTTTAATGGACATATGTGATTGGACACACAAGCAATTTATTTCCAGTGCATAAGTTCTCACTGTACAAATAAACAATAAAGTAGTATAATCAAAAAGTACCAACAGGAGAAGGTAGCAAAAAAGATAAGAAGGATAATAGTAATATAGCCCTACTACATGGGTAAATATTCTTCGATTCGGTGATCTAAATAGAACCCATGCTATGTAAGCAGCATTATTATTACTATGTTTGATCTTCAGGACCAAATATTAAATATCTCAGCTGTGACTTCCTGGTTTTCATAACACAGGGCACCAAATTTATCTGAACATATCCTTAATTCATCAATTTTGAACCTGCATTATTAGTTTTCATTATTCTCATGATCTATGCCTGCAAAGCTGGTGTCCCAATTTTTGCCCATCTCCAGAAAGTCCATCTTTCTTCCATTCATGAAACTTGTTGCTACCTAAATATCTTCTGCAGATCCTCAGTCATCCCGGTCATGGTTGTTCCAAAGGTGGTTTTTCAAAAGGCAACTGAATTTTGTTTTTTGCTTGAAGATGTTTCACTTCTCATCCAAGAAACTTCTTCAGTTCTGTTGCTACCTATATTTGAATTTCCAAGCATCAACTTCTTGTTCCCAGTGAATGACACTTCCAACTTACACTTAAGAAAGGAATGTTGATTTCTAAACAATTATATGACATGAGGTGCAGGTAGGATGAAATTGGAATAGGGATGAATGGGTCAAAGTGTACCATAGATGTGTAAACGTTTTCTGAACCCATTTGAGCAAAATGCCAGGGGCTGCATCTGTTAAAGCAGGCAACACTAAGGAAAAGTCCTGAGCAGCATCAACCCAAAACCGACATTTAATTTAATTGGACTTAATTTAAATTAATAATTCAAGCAAATGTAAAATGAAACCTACTATGTGAGATCCATTTTAATTAAATGTGGTTGATATGATTATTTTCTATGTATTTAAACACATTGAACACCACAGTTCAATTGCAACTTTCTTAGGAGCACTTAATAAAAATGTAGGGAAGAAGGAAGAGTTCACACATCTTTGCTGCAGTCAATTTTATAACCTCTACTACTACTTCTCAGAAAGTCTGACTTATTAGGTTTCACCTAGTATCAGTTGCAAGCTCAGAGACTTATTTATTAGATATTGTGCCTTTCCATCAAATTGGAAAGGATTTGTTGAGCCTGAGTGAAATAGAAAATAGGATGCTGGCCTTTCTGGAGCCAGCTGGTAATGTTGAAAGATCCCAGAACATCAAGACCACAATCCCACAAGTCATAGATTTCTAGCATCTCATAAGCTTCTCAGATCACCCTTAGATTCTCCTCTTTGAGGTTGAGGAACAAGAGTAAACTAGATTGGGCCAGGAATCCGGCAGGAGGTTTTTTGAATCTTTTCTTCTGTGGTGCTTCTGAGGACTACAGAGTCCTCAGAACTCCTTTAATAGGCCAAAGGAAGGAAGGAAGGAAGGAAGGAAGGAAGGAAGGAAGGAAGGAAGGAAAGAAAGAAAGAAAGAAAGAAATAAATAAAGAAAGAAATAAAGAAAGAAAGAAGGAAGGAAGGAAGGAAGGAAAGAAATGTTTGAATTTCTGCAAAGTCTTGGTTTACTCAAGAAATGTGTGTTAGGTGGCTCTAACTTATGAAGAACAGTTGCAGGAATTGAGTATGTGTAGTCTAGAGAAAAGAAGGACTAGAGGTGACATGATAGCAGTGTCCCAAAATTTGAGGGGCTGCTATAAAGAAGAGGGAGTGAACCTATTTTACAAAGCAACTGAAATCAAGACAAGAAACAATGGATGGAAACTGATCAAGGAGAGAACCAACCTAGAACTAAGGAGAAATTTCCTAACAGTTAGAACAATTAACCAATGGAATGGCTTGCCTTCAGAAGTTATGGGTGCTCCTTCACTGAAGGCTTTTAAGAAGAGATTGGACAGCCATTTGCCAGAAATGATATTGGGTCTCCTGTTTGAGCAAGGGTTGGACTAGAAGACCTCTAAGATCCCTTCCAACTCTGATATTCTATGCTTTATATTCTAGTAAGGCAGCCTCTGAAGGTATGGTCCTTCAATTTCCTCAATCTCTAAAATCTTTAATTTGAGAGTCTCCATTTGTGTGAGGTTGGTGGAAAGGAAGTACCTTTGCATTTTCTTTTACCCTTGCACCAAAGCAGTTGTTCCAAAGGCAGAGTGTGCTGGAACCAAACATTTGAGTGAAATCAAGATGGTTTATACATATAACAACAATGACAGATGCCCTGGAGAGTGGCATTTTCAGCATTGCCCTAATGAACCAAGCTTTTCAATGTGATCCCTTATTTTTTTTATGAGTTAAGGAAAGCGAGACTTTGAGTAACTGCTTTGAATCTTTTTAGCAAAGGCACAGACCCAAGTGTATTTTTGGAAGACTGTATTTAATATCTAAAGGATGGTTTACCTCAAGGCTTTCTGAAGCATGCTGATAACTGCCTGATAGCAGTGCACTCTCTTTCGTCTGTTTTAATTTCAGAGAAGATAACCATGGGTAAAACCTAAGTTATAAAGTAGTGAATGTGTCCTATAACTTACAATTGGGATATATATGTGGTGTATGTGTCTGCCTGCCTGTCTACCTGCTTGCCTGCCTGCCTGCCCTGCCTCTTTCTCTTTCTTTCTCTCTCTCTCTCTCTCTCTCTCTCTCTCTCTCTCTCTCTCTCTCTCTCTCTCTCTTTCTCTCTCTCTCTCTCTCTCCCTACCTACCCACCCACCCGCCCACCTTTTATTCTCTCTCTCTGTCTCTCTCTCTCTCTCTCTCTCTCACACACACACACCTCTGATTGTAAGTTATAGGATGTATTTCTTACTTTATATTTTATATTTTACCCATTGTTATTTTTATTTACATATATATAGTCAGTTCCTGCTATATGGAGAGAGAGTAATGTGTACACACACACATATATTCATTTAAAATAATATATTATATGTTATAATTAAATTATAATATTTGTGTGGGTGTATACACACATATATACCATGCAATATGATATATAATATTGTACGGTATATAATATATATGGTATATATAATATCATGAAATGGCTACTGCTATATGGACATCTCTCTCTCTCTCTCTCTCATTCTCTCTCTCTTCCTCCCTCCCTCCCTCCCTCCCTCCCTCTCCATTTGAGAAGGATCCCCAGATATTCCTTGCATATNCTCTCATTCTCTCTCTCTTCCTCCCTCCCTCCCTCCCTCCCTCCCTCTCCATTTGAGAAGGATCCCCAGATATTCCTTGCATATTCTTGACAATATTTACATGTTCACTCACCAAATTCACAGCCCCCCAAATCTGGTGGAGAATTTGAGATCTGGCTGGCTTCATTTCAACATCTTGAAAGTACAGATAAGATTGTTCCATGAAAGAGACCTTGAGGCTTTATAAAGGATACTTTTATCTAAAAAGAGATTGGTGGAGGAAAAAAGAGGTCAGTTTTATAGAGGTGTTTAGAAATTATTAGCAAGGTCAGCCTCCCAAACCAGTTGACATGGAGAATACACTAAGTATGCCCATTTAACACCTGAGAGTGATATGAACAAGAAATCCAACAGTATGACAATTGTCCAGGTACAGCATAAAAACATGAAACTCCAGAAGCATGTTAACGATTATTTAAACATCACAGAGTTAGGGCAGCCATACCCAAGGAGACTGGAAGAGCCCAGCTTTTCTAGTGTCATCCCCAAACATTGTGTATTTTCTCTGGATCTTAAAAATAAATTATTGTGTTTTGCCTTTGGAGAATTGTCATGGAAGGAAGTTTTGACAATAGCAAATGTCTTCTTCTAAATCCTTTCTCTTTCTTGCCTGCAAGAAAACAACCACGCTCTGAGACCACCAAGGACTCCACAGTTCAGTGCTGAGCTACAAATATTCTCTTCGAAAGCCCCTGGTGTGAGAATACTGGAAGAATATCCTTGTGTAATTTGCTACTTTCAGGGAAAGCATTTTAGGATGACCTTCGAAAACAAGATTCCTAGGTCATCCTAGCAGTTCCCAACATCAATCAAGAGTGAGCATGACTGTAGAGTTATAATAATCTCTTGGCAGTCTCTCCAAAATTTAGGTCAGCAGTACTTTGATTAACACCATCCTGCTGATGACATTTTACTACATTTTATATCTGGAGACCCCAAAAGAGTAAACCATAAAGGAGAAACATAAAGGACAGTTCCTAAAGGTTCTTGAGTTTACACTTGCTCTGAAGGAGTAATCCGTGGGAAGTATAAAGTTGGCAGATCTCTGAGGGTGGACTGGGACAACTTGCCATGGCCAATTCGCTGCAGGACAACTCACTGTGGGACACTTTAAGAATTCAATTTAATTATTTCAAATAATTAAATTTAAAATAATATTTAACATTTAAGATAACATTTAAAATAACATTTAAAATAACATTTGTTTGTCATTCACATTTCATTTTGCCGCTCCTTTGGCATCTTTTCTTTAATGATTCCATTCCACCATTTCTTCGATATTAGTGTAACTCTTGTCCTGCAGTGAGTTGCTCCATACTGAGTTGGTCATGGCAAGTTGGCTATGACAACTTGACTGTGGCAACTTGGCCATGATAAGTTGGCTGTAGTGAGTTGGCCATGGCAAATTGGCCATGGCGAGTTGGTGATTTGGCTGTAGCAAGATGTCTGTAGTGAGTTGGCCATGGCAAGATGGTTGCAGTGAGTTGGCCATGGCAAGTTGGCTGTGGTGAGTTGGCCATGATGAGTTGGCTGTGGTGATTTGGCTGTAGCAAGTTGGCTGCAGTGAGTTGGCCATGGTAAGTTGGCCATGGCAAGTTGGCTGCAGTGAGTTGGCCATGGCAAGTTGGCTGTGGTGAGTTGGCCATGGTAAGTTGGCTGTGGCGAGTTGGCCATGGTGAATTGTCATAGACAATTCTCTGGTGGAGTCCTGCAAACTTTGTTGAGTTCTCTTGTTTCCCTGTCTGTAAGGACTTTGAACTCAATTCAGATGCAACTGAGAAGCAGAGAGGTGGTGCAAGGCAGTCAAAGGGATGTGCTCAGATCAATCATACTGAAATAAATTTGGTTCCCTTCCAAATAGCCACAGGACCTCATTGATTTTCTGATTGGCTTTGGGGTGTATTTAAAACCCAGTGTGATTAGAGTCTTAAAAAGTGGATTCAGGCATTGCCTGAAAATGGGAAAATAAAAATAGGCTGTTTATTTTAGAGCTTAATTTGATGCACTGTACAGGAGCCAGGCCATTTCAGTGCATTCTGAAGAAGAAAGGGTTTTCGATTGCACATGTCCCCTAAACCTGGTTGGTAAGCAAACAATAGTTTTATACATCATGCAAAACTCTAGTTTGCTTTAGCATAATACATTGGCTTGACTTGGTTGAGCATGCACAACTTGCAAATTGTAAATTGTGGTTTCCATGCATTCCAGTCCAGCATTCCAGTCCAAGTCTGCATTAACAGAGGGATAGAATCAAGATCACATCAAGTGTAAGTACCACTTTTATAATGCCTTGGTAAGACCATACTTGGAATATTGCATCCAGTTTTAATCAGTATATGATAAAAAAAGATGTTGAGACTCTGGAAACAGTGCAGAAAAGAGCAACAAGGTGGACTGGAGTCTAAAACATATGAAGAACAGTTGCTGGAATTGGGTATGTTTAGTTTAATAAAAAGAAGGACTAGGGGTGACGTGATAGCAGCATTCCAATATCTCAGGGGCTGCCACAAAGAAGAGGGAGTCCAGCTATTCTCCAAAGCAAAGAAGAAATGGATGGAAACTAATCAAGCAGAGATCCAACCTAGAACTAAGGAGAAGTTCTTGACAGTTAGAACAAATCAGTGGAACATCTTGTCTCCAGAAGTTGTAGGTTTTCTATCAATGGAGGCTTTTAAAAAAAGATTGGGGAACCGTTTCCCTGAAATGGTATAGGGTCTCCTGCCTGACCAGGGGGGTTGGACTAGAAGACCTCCAAGGTCCTTTCCAACTCTGTTATTCTGTTAACTTCAAGGTGGGTAGACTCCAACTCCCAGAATTTCCCCTAGCTAGCATGCTAACTAGAGGATTTCTGGGAATTGAAATCCATGCATCTGAAATTTGCTGGAATCAATGTAGTCAAGTATTTAAAATACAGGAAGCATGGAATCCTAGAACCAAAAGCAAACATTTAGGTCTTTAAATCCAGGGGTGGGATTCTACCAGTTTGGACTGGTTCTATAGAATGGGTTGTTATGATTTTGTGCAGTTTGGAGAACTAGCAAATTGTGCCCCTGGCTGGCCCCGCCCCTTCCCATCCACCCCTCCCCTCCCTGCCCAGTCAGTCCTTATCACACATGGGCAACATCACATGCATGCCCAACATCGCTGATTGGGTTCTCCCCCACCCAGTCACTCCTTAAGGTATTTCTTCCCTCCCCCCCTCGACGATCAGCTGTTCTGATGATCAGCTGTGCCAGGATCCCCCTCGCTGCCTTACTGCTTCACCCAGAAGGCTTCCCAGAGGCCCAGGAGGCCAAAAAAAGGAGCACAGGGGAATGCTGCAAAAAAGCCACACACCCCAGTCACATGGCCATGCCCACCTAGCCACGCCCACCTAACCACGCCCACAGACCTGGTTGTTAAAAAATTTGAATCCCACCCCTGTTTAAATCCAACCCACGCAATGCCCAAATCCAAATTAAAGCTTCTTTAGCTTTATCATCCAACTATTGTTCTAAAATCTCAGGAATGAAAACATGCTTTACATCATTTCGACAATAGCTATGTGATGCTCTGATGATGCTATGAGGTACACTGAGAATATGAGCCTGGAAATGATGTGCATAAAAGAAGCTTTAGAAACCTGGCTGTGTACCCAAGACTCTGAATACGGAAAGGGCACCATTTTATAACTGTACTATTAACTGGTTAATTAACTAGGTGCTGTTTATACTTATAGTCCTCGACTTGTGACAGTTCATTTAGTTACCATTCAAAGTTACAATGGCACTGAAAAAAATGTGGCAGGCAAAGTCAATGGGGAGGCCAGGTTCACTCAACAGCCGTGCTACAACTTCACAATTGCAGCGATTCACTTAACAGCTGTGGCAAGAAAGGTCATTAAATGGGGCTAAAATTCACAGAACACATGTCCCGCTTAGTAACATAATGTTTGGGCCTCAATTGTGGCTTTAAATTAAGGACTACCTGTGTTTGTTTTGGACATTTTTGACTGTTTTAAATGTTTTTTTTTAATTGTTCTTATAGCTTTGGAATTGTAAGTCACCAGAGTCATTAGTTGAGATGGGCAGTTACAGCAATTGAATAAATAAATGTGGAATCTGATGCAGGATGGACCCATAGTTCAGCATGCTGAAGCCTCTACTATTCCCAAAATATATACAGCATAGTCCTAAGTATCATCACTTACCTTGTAATCTATGCAATCTTGCAATCTTATATCTATAAAGATATGAGCCAGCTGCGTGCTGCAGCTGCCAGAAAAGCCAACACAGCTCTTGGCTGCATAAACACAGGGATAGAAGATCCCAAGATCACATGAAGTGTTAATATTGCTTTATAATGCCTTGGTAAGGCCACACTTGGAATATTGCATCCAGTTTTGATCGCCATACTATAAAAAATATGTTGAGACCCTGGAAAGAGTGTAGAGAAGAGCACCAAAATGATTAGGGGACTGGAGGCTAAAACATATAAAGAACAGTTGCTGGAACAAGGTATGTCCAGTTTGATGAAAAGAAGGACCAGGGGTAATATGATAGCAGTATCTCAGGAGCTGCCACAAAGAAGAGGGGGTCAAGCTAACCTCCCAAAAGCACCTAAGGGCAGAACAAGAAGCAACAGATGAAACTAATCAAGGAGAGAAGCAACTTAGAACTAAGGGAGAAATTTCCTGACAATGAGAACAATTAACCAGTGGAACTACTTGCCTCCAGAAGTTGTAAATGCTCCATCAGTGAAATCTTTTAAAGAAAAGACTGGACAGTCACTTGTCTGAAATGCTATAGGGTCTCCTGCCTGAGCAGGGGGTTGGACTAGAAGACCTCCAAGGTCCCTTCCAACTCTGTTATTCTATTTTATTCAAATCTTCTTTGTTCTATTTTCGCAGCAAATGAAGGCAATAAGATTCTGGCAACCTCAATTTTTCTTCTGAAAGTTGAGTCTGACAAGGAGAAGAGCACTGCTCTCTGTTGCAAAGCAATCCTAGATCATCAAGCAGATGATCGACTGAAAAGGTTGCCTTCCCTCTCATGAATCACACTCTGGAAGGCCAGAGAATGAAAGGTGTTATTTTTAGCAGCTGGTCTGAGATAAACTGACTTTGCTCGGGGTAGTAACTCTGAGGTTCAGAGGCCTGGCAGAGTACTAGAGATTATGTTCTAAAGAAAGTTACACGGATAGTCCATGTGAGAGAGGAAAAAAAAATATTAACATGGTAGAGTCCGGATGGAGGAAATGGGAGTGGACATGTGTAGGTGGAGAATCAGAGAAAAGTTCTGGCATATTGAGATAAATAGGCTTCTATTCCTGCTTGAATTTGGCTACACCAGTTGGACTTTGTAAGCCAGACTTCCACATTAGACATGTATACAACCATATGAATGTTCTGTTCTTATGGAATGAGGAATCTTACTTCATGTGGGAAAAATTACATGAGAAGAACTCTGGAGGATTATGCTCAAGGCTAGTAATCCAGCTTGTCCTCCTTCTGCAGCTAATGCAATCATTCCAACTTTTCTCAATTGAGATAATTATATAGTAATTGACTGACAAAACCTACTACTCTCTCTGAATACTTATCCCATAAGGTTCTATCTGTGAAGGAGGAACACTGAGATTTTTTATTTATATATCTCTGTCATCTGTTTGTCAGTCCATCCATCCATCCATCCATCCATCCCTATCTATCAATCTATGTATCCTATCTTTATTATTTTTACAAATAACTCATGGTGGCAAACACAATCAACTCACCTTTCTCCTCCTATTTTCCTCACAACCACTACCTTGTGAGGTGAGTTGGGCTAAGAGCAGAGTGACTGGCCCGAGGTGTCTTTCATGGCTAAGGCAGACCTTGAATTCCTGGTCTGCCTGTTCCTCACTCCAGTGCCTTAACCACTAGGCCAGGGGTGTCAAACTTGATTTCATTGTGGGCCGTATCAGGGTTGTGTTTGACCTCAGGAGGCTGGGATGGGCATGGACTGCTTGAAGTCACTCGTGTCGGAGGTGCCTGTGGTGGCCTGAGCACTCTGCCAGTGAAAACGGGCTCCCGTGCTCTGTTTTCAGCTACAACGGCCTCCTGCAACTCTCTGCCAGCAAAAACAGAGCTCAGAGGCAGGAGCCTCAAAAACAGAGCCTCACATGCAGGAGGCCATCACAGCTGAAAACAGAGCCTGGGAGGCAGCGGTGGGGTTTAATTTTTTTTTACTATCGGTTCTGTGGCTGTGGCTTGGTGGGCATGGTGTGGCTACGTGGGCATGGCAGGGGAAGCTTACTGCAAAATCTCCATTCCCTCCCACCCCAGTAACCTTCTTTCCAGCTCCGTTCTCCTGTGCAGGGCAACCAAAAAAGACCCAGCTGATTAGCTGGGACTCAATGGGAGGCAGACAATAGATGCGGTTGGCACGGCCAGTTAGAGGTAGTCTTTGCCGGTTCTCCAACCTACTTAAAATTTCTGCTACTGGTTCTTCAGAACCTGGTCAGAACTGGTTGACCAGATCAGAACCTGCTGGTCAGAACCTGCTGAATACCACCTCTGCTGGGAGGGCCATGCATGACTTTCCCGGGCTCCGTTTTCACTGGCACTTTGCTGTTTCCAGGGTGATCCCGCAGGCCAGATCTAAGCACTCTGCTGGGTGGATCCAGCCCTCAGGCCTTGAGTTCGACACTCTTGCATTAGCCCAAACTGGTTCGACAGACACCAATAGGTGGTACAGATAGGTGTTGTCCGAACTGACAGACACTTTATCCTGGCCTCCTCCATTGCATCTGAACACGGAATGGTTCTGAAACTGAGCTGCAAAATATTTTCAACTGTCCTCAGAAGGATAATACAAGAACATACTTATATTTTTGCCTGGCTCTTCCTCCACCATCTGTTTGCCTAATGAAAAAATAACAAGGCATTTTGGAAGCTAGTCACAGAAACAAATTAGGGTCAGGTTGCTGGGAAATCGTGAACTATGGATTCCATTTGAATTTATGATGAGTAGGAAGAAATAATTACAACAAGGTGAGGCTAAAGATAGAGGCCCAGTGAGGAAGTTGAAACAATCTCTTGTCCTCACCTGTTGGCATTAGTGTATCACCTGTGACTGTTACAATAAAGTTGAACTTTGATTTTGTTCTATTATATTTTGGTCAATATTTGTAGCCGTCAATTTTATGGACCATCCAGCCAGGAAAACTAGAAATACATCAAACAAATTCTTCTTCTTCTTCTTCTTCTTCTTCTTCTTCTTCTTCTTCTTCTTCTTCTTCTTCTTCTTCTTCTTCTTCTTCTTCTTCTTCTTCTTCTTCTTCTTCTTCTTCTTCTTCTTCTTCCTAAAGTCAGTATTTCTGGGAGAAAGAGATTAATTAGATTAACTAGAATGTGATGGTTTCATGTAAGAAGAATTTCCAGCCTCATTTTCTCAATTTGTCTGGCTCTGAAGTGCATTTTTTTTAAAGCCATGGTATTTTCATTCTTCTTGCAAGCCAAAAAAAAAGAAATAGAAAGTGACATTCACCAAAGGAGTCTGGTAAGTCCTTTCCCTTCCCTGCTGCTTAAAAGTGATCCACAGCCATCATGGTATCTCCTACTTTCTCAGTGGAACCTAACTAAACTGAAATTACAAGCTTGAGAATATGCTGAAAAGGCACAAAGATAAATTGTCTCTTTCATACAATGCCCAGCAAGCTGACAAAAAAATAATCATTTCTTTGTGCACCCATTTATAATGGCATTCATTATCCAGGGGAGCAAACATCTTATTGCAAAAGGAAATTTCTGTAATTCTGTAGATGTTCCTGCTTGGGGCAAAGAGATTTTCATAAAGAGAAGGGAGAACTGCTATATCCAGGATATAATTCACTCATTCCAGTTCAGCATTGCATGGAAGGGAGAAGAGAGATGTTACAAAACATGAGGAAGGTTAGATTTTCAATTGAGGGAAATATTTATAGCTCAGGGTATAGGGATCCTTGAGGGATCCTTGGAGGGATCCTTGGAGCTCTCTGAGCTGGGTGGTTTTCTTGCAGGTGTTTCATTTCCCAACTAGGTAACATCATCAGTGCTAGGAGGGAGTGGGGTTTGCATTCTGTTTATGTGCAAGTGGTTTGCACTGCCAATGTAAGTGAGAGTGTTGTTTTCTTCTTGGTAGTTCCTTGATTAGGCTACTGCCAACTGCCAAATTAACTGCACAATACATGGACAGGCTTAACCATAGTTCACTATGTAGTTTAATAATGGATAGAAATTAAACAAGGAGAGATTCAACCTGGAAATAAGGAGAAATTTTATGACAGTGAGAACAATCAATCAATGGAACAGAAGTTGCCCTCGGAAGTTGTAGGACCTTCATCACTGGAGGCTTTCAAGAAGAGATTGGAGTAGCATCTGTTAGAAATGGTGTAGGGTCTCCTGCTTGGGTGGAGGGTTGGACTAGATGTCCTACAAGGTCTCTTCCAACTCTATAAATCTTTATGTAAGGTATCACTTGGGAAACTACAAACACCCTAGACCAAGCTAAGTTCAAACAAGTTAAAGATTTCTGGGAAAGAGAGACCTTCCTTCTCTATGAACTTCAACAATGTAGAGTAGTGAGGTATGTGTGTGCAGTAGGAGTGACAGCTAAAGCAGTGTGATATTGATAGTCAGCCTTGAATCTTGGTAAATAGGCAAACCCATTCACATACTTTGATCCAATGCCTGCAAGCAACTCTAAGGAAACTATTATGTGGACTTCAGGAATGGTGGTGGGTGGGGAAGAGAATTTTGGAAAATCATACATATTGTGCTCAGCGGGACATTTTCCCTAATTCTCTCCGAGAGTACCAACTAAGAGGCAATTACCATCTTGCATCCTAAAGGAAATCAACCTTGACTCTTCTCTGGAAGGACAGATACAGAAATTGAAGCCCAAATAATTGGCCCACCTCCTAATGAGAAGAGAGGACTCCTTGAAGAAGACCCTGATAATGAGAAAAATGGAAGGCAAAAAGAGAAGAGGATGACAGAGAGGGAGATGTTAGATGGTGTCATTGGTGCAATGAACATGAATTTGGGCAGACTCTGGATGACAGGGGAGGACAGGGGAGCCTGGAGTGCTGTGGTCCATGAAAAGTCGGATACGACATAGCGACTGAAAAAACAATAATGACACCATTGTGCAACAAATATGTCAACACTGAGTTCTGAAAATAATAAAAACAGTTGGTGGGTTGCTTGAAGAGGAAGTTACTGAATCTCACTCATCCTCACTTCCCTTGTTACTGGGACTGGCCAAACCCAATATTAAAATATGATTTTCTCTGGAAAAGAAACATTCAACTTGCTGCTTTGTCTTGTTTGAACCTTTATCATTCATGGTGCTGCAGAGAATCTCATTGTGCACAATGCCAAGTGATTAATTGCCATATCTTTCTTTCTTCATCTCTCTCTCTCTCTCATTTTTAGTAAATATTTTTAAAAGAATACAATGATTCAGCTTTTGAAAAAAGAGTAAATAATGTCCAAAATGTAAAAATAATAGATGACAAAAGAAAGAAAGAAAGAAAAAGAAAGGGGGAAAAGAGAAAAGGTTATAAAGGAAGCTTCTGATTTTACCAGCAGTTACCATACATTCCGTTTTTTATTATCTCCCTCTACTAATGTCACAACATGATTTCCTGCTTTCTATAATCTTCCCTTCTTAATCATTCACACCCAAAAGTCACAAGTTCATTTTTCTCTTCTTTTAGAGAAAAGTTCATCAAGGGTTTCCAGCCACTAATAAATGTGGCTCAAGGGTGGGATTCAAATTTTTTAACAACTGGTTCTGTGGGCATGGCTTAGTTGGTGGGCGTGGCTTAGTTGGTGGGCATGGCTTAGTTGGTGGGCATGGCTTGGTGGTAATGTTATTGGCTGGGCATGTCCAACTCAACATCACTCACATCGAGGCACGCATCTCCTTGCCTGGCCTCTCATGACTGTGGGAATGTTGCAACAGTCTTAAGTGTGAAAAATGGTCATAAATCACTTTTTCAGTGCCATTGTAACTTTGAATGGTCACTCCACACAAGCAAAGTACCAGCAAAGGAGGGGAAAAAAACTCCAGAGAAGTTCCAGAGACAGGAAGTCCAGTCCTGCCAAGAATGTAATAAGGGTTAACGGAGAGGCAGTTTCTGTAAGCAACACCAGAATGTTTCCTTCCTGCCTTCCTTACAGGATTAGCCCAGTAATTTCTTCTAACAACCGGTTCTCCGAACTGCTTCAAAGGTTAACAACCGGTTCTAGCGCATAGGTGCGAACTGGTAGAATCCCATCCCTGATGTGGCTGTATTGTCCTTTCTCTAACCAGACCTGATAATTTTGCCCTCTTTCCTTCTTCTTACATCTTCAGCAGCAATTCCTTCTTCATGAGTACTTCACTTTCTTTTTTTGTGCATATACAATAGTCTTGCAGCACTTATCATATACAGTACAAAAACAATCTTCCATAATTGCCTTATCGATTAGTCCCAGCAAGAAATGTTCTGGATTCAACTGAATGTTAATCTTTCACTTTTTTTGTTTTGTATCGCTGTGTGCAATTTTTGGCTTTTTTTCTCCAGCTGTCTTTCCCATTCCTTAACTTTCTCCTCATTCTACCTTGAAATACTATGTACTTGATTTTTTTTCTTTTGGCTTTTTTCTCCAGCTGTCTTCCTCGTTCCTTTAATTTTCTACTTTTTTCTCCCCATTTCTCCTTGAAATATGTTCACAATGTGCTTGTTTCCAGATAATGGTTGCTGTCTTTTATAATTTTTTTTTTTGCTTGCTTGCTTGCTTCTTATTTCAAAACGCTGGCTCAGACTTCCAGAGATGTTTATTTTTCTTGAGTACCCAACTTCTGCTAACTACGGTATGATTGCTGAATTTAAAAATTCTGGAGGGTTCTTGAGTGCATAATGATGGGGACAAAGGATGGCAGTCCTCACCTTCATGAGCCATTAAACTGCAGGAACCACCTGGCAGACTCTGGGATGCTGCAGAACAGTCAAGTCGACTGATGTGATTCTGAAAGCACATTGTATATCATTTGTCCTTCCAGAGAAATTACTTTGAACTGAATCAGAAAACAACAATTGTGCTAAAAGGTATTGAAATAAATATGTAAATCAGTCTTTCTTTATTCATGCAAGGTAGAGCTATTAACCTTACATCTTTGCAGGGCATCACTTAAAGTGACAGGTCCTTTTTACAATATCTCTTAACATCTGTAAGCCAAGAAAGCAATCTGGAGGCCGATGATACAAAACAGTACAGCTACCCCCCAAAATCTAATATTTATGTAATACAATATGTTACATAATCATACATCATACTAGATAAGTATTAGATTTTCATAGCTTTGCTATTTCTCATTGTTTGTGTCAACATTATTAACTTTTCGGTTTGCAGAAGCCAAAAATATTGGTAAATTTATACAGAACTGTGACTGTTCACTGTTGTAATGATGTACCACATAATGTTTTTCTTGACTGTACTTTTTTCATTGTTTTTTCAGGATAAAAGAGTTGAAAGGGACTTGGAGATCTTCTAGCCCAACCCCCTTCTCAGGTAGGAGACCCTATATGTGGGCACCCTTTTTTTGAACTATTACCATCTGAAAGACAGTACAGGTTAATAAAAACAAGGACTAATAGGCTGAAAAACAGCTTCTATCCCAGGGCAGGAACTCTATTGAATTATATTGAATTATAATATAACTCTATTGAATTATAGCACAATATTAGTGCAATACCAGGGGTTTTCAATTCAACTGTATAGAATGTGAAGCAGTGGTGGGATTCAAATTTTTTTACTACTGGTTCTGTGGGCATGGCTTATTTGATGGGCATGGCTTGTGGTCATGTGACTGGGTGGGTGTGCCTTAGTGGTCATGTGACTGGGTGGGCATGCTGGGTAGTCATGTGACTGGGTGGACATGGCCAACTCAATGTCACTCACATCAAGGGATGCCTCACCTGGCCCCCTCCCCTCGCAGCCATTCCTTGTCACCCAGCCTCAACTTATCTATAGTTCTGTAAAAATGTTGTTCACCTTTTTTTTGCATTACTAATAGATGTACTTTCATGGACCACTGAAAGGAGGAAATGGCTCACATGCTTTATCAAGAGTTTTGATCGACAACAGGCTTTTAAGGGGCTGTCACAAAGAAAGGAGGACAATGTATTTTCCAAAGAAGCAGAATGCAAACAAGAAGCAATGGATGGAAACTGACAGAGAGAAGCAATCTAAAACTAAGGGGAAACTTCCTGACGTTGAGAACAATTAACCAGTGGAACTGCCTGTCTCCAGAAGTTCTGGGTGCTCAATCACTTGAAGTTTTTTTAGAAAAGACCTGGACAGCCATTTCTCCTGAAATGGTACAGGGTTCAACCCAAGGTCCCTTCTAAGTATTATTCTGACACTTTTCCCAGGATTCTACTCAGAGTTTGGCATCCTCAGATTTCTTGCCTGAGCTGGGGGTGGACTATTGACATTGATGCATATAAACCCTGAAGAATATGTGGGCCAAGAAAGGCAGAAAAATCACTCTAGGTGTAGGGCAGTGTAAAAATAATTAACACATAGTAAATAATGGAGCAATTAAAAATAATAGCACAGAGTTTTATCTCTCTCTCTCTTCCAATTTTTTCTTTCTTTCTCTACCTTTCCTCTCTCTCTCTCTCTCTCTCTGATACACACACACACACACAGAGCACTTAACAGACAAGCATTTTGGAAGCAGCTCCTTTAAATTCTCCAAGGCTTGAGTGGATTCCCCCACCCTCTCTGTCAGGCCGAACTCTCTCACTCCAGCACTTTAACTCACCAGGGGAAAGCGATACTTGCAGCGTCCATGGGGAATCTTTGGAGAAGTTTTTAAAAGACCTGCTTCCAAAATGCATTTCTTTTATGTTGCAAAAGTGCTGCAAGGCTCGATTCACCCACACCCCCTTTGTCAGACCACACTCTTTCTCACTCCAGGCACTTTACTCACATGGGGAAAGCGATACTTGTAGCATCCATGCCTTTCTTCCTTTTCCCCGGGGAGAAAGACAACGTGGGAAACGGAAAGCTACGAGATCAATCGCAAGTGAGCAACTGGGCGACTGGGTTGGGGGCATGGCCAGCCAGGGATTGCTACCAGTTTGGCAACCCATGCCAAATAACCGCTACTGGTTCGCCCGAATAGGTGCGAACTGGTCGAACAGAACCTCTGATGTGAAGTGTTTATTTTCATGTTTGTGTTTATTTTTATAGTCATAATGTACACTGAATATCACATTTAATTTCATTGCATGAGGTGCGATGACAATAAAGCAAAGTAAAGTAAGCTATACCATTCCAGACAAATAGTTGTCCAGTCTCTTCTTTAAAACTTTCCATGTTGGAGCATTCACAATTTTTGAAGGCAAATCATTCCACTGATTAATTGTCCTCACTGTTAGGAAATTTCTCCTTAGTTCTAGATTGGATGTCTCCTTGATTAGTTTCCAACCATTGTTTCTTTATCTTGCCTTCTGGTGCTTTGGAAAATAGGTTGATCCCCCTCTTCTTTGTGGTAGCCCTTAAAATATTAGGATGCTATCATGTCACCTCTCATGTTTCTTTTCTCTAGATTGGCCATACCCAATTCCTACAACCATTCTTCTTCATATGTTTTTCTCTCCTCAAAGAAAGGGCAATTATTTTTGGATCTCAGACATGCCCAATTCTTAGAACCAAGTTTCATATTTTAGCCTCCAACCCTCTGCTCATTTTTGTTGCTCATTTCTAGAGCCTCAACATTTTTTCAAAAAGTTGTTAAAGCACATTTTATATTTTTTCTTTCTTTTCTTTGACAATCTGTGTGTCTCTATCAGCATTATCTTTTGTTCTGTTCTCTCTCTCTCTCTCTCTTCCCCCCCTCTCTCCAAAGAGGTTGGGATTTTTTTGTACCTCTCCTGGCATCTAATCTTTTCACCCAAATAAGCTCTAAACTGTTGATTCTGAGGAGAGGAATTAAAAGGCCCCCATGGCCCAGCTATTTCTATAAGGTGGACAAAAAGTTGCATCTTTGTCAATTTGGTGGCTTCTGAATATATTGGACTACAATTCCCATCACCCCAATCAACATGGGAGGAAATAATGGGAATTGTAAGCTGTTACATCTAAGGGGGTGAAGAGTGAAGTACCGTATAGATTTCTGGTCTCAACAACTAAGAGAAAGAGGAACTGCCATGTTGGAAACATTTGCATATATCCCAAAGCAGCTAACATGGTCAAAGTTCTGGATGAACTTCCTTTGAGGAACAGCTTATAGATTTAAGCGAGCAATAGCACTTAGACTTACAGTATATACCACTCCATAGCATTTTATTAATCCATCTGTCAAGTAGATTAGGCTGAGAGTAAACTTCAAGGCTAACCAGGGTCTAAATAAGACATGGAAATAATTATTTTCTCCCTTATGTCCTTCGATTCAAGACAGACGGAATTCATTTTGTCTTGACCAAAGATACTCCTTTTAGAGAAAAATAGAATACGTCTCTTGCAAGTGTGTCAGATGAGAAACAAACTATTGTTACTTCACTAAGATTAGGAGAAAATTTACTCTTGTCACATGCTGGCAGGGGTGGGATTCAGCCGGCATGAACCGGTTCAAGTCAACTGGAAGTTTCTAGCGATCTTTTGGGCCCACCCACTCCTGCACTACCCTGTTCTATTTTTTCTTTGTTTGAAGCCCAGCTGATCGGCATGGCAGTGCAGATTGCCATGCCTCAGCTGTCTTACTCACCAGGGTTGCAGGAAAAGGTAAGGTTTTTTTGCTATTTTCAAATGCAACGTGTGTGTGTGTGTGTTTGGTGCGCATGCTCACTGAACCAGTTGTTACATTGGTTGAATCTCACCATTGCATGCTGGGCATCCTTTCCACCGGGATGAGAAAATTTTAGCAGTGCACATCCCCTCCATCCTCATTCTAGCATTTTCTTAAAGGCCCTGTCACACTGCCCAA
>BHFT01071454.1:0-18842 GCA_004320025.1 Laticauda laticaudata | reverse complement strand
ACGAGAAAATTTTCCATGCCGTTGTTATCCGCTCTAAAAAGTGCCCTGAATTTGCATAAGCAGAAGTGGACAACAACGGAAAGGAACGGAGGGGGGGAGGATGTGGGAGGGGATGGAAAGCGGATGCTCACGAAGCCTAGCGGATGGAAGCGGATGGGAGCGGATGGCAACATCCGCAGGACTTCCGGGGGAGCACAGTGAAGCGGACTCAGCGCAACGAAGGAAACGGATGCAGAGCAGAACCTAAGCGATGAAGCGGATGCATCACGGAAGCCTAGCGATGCCTAGGCGATGCAAAGCGTTCACTGCGGGCATGCAGGGAGATGCATTGCGTAGTCCCGTGGATATAAAGGGATGCAGCTCGGCAAGGCAGGTCACATAAGAGGAAAGACCTGCTGCCCAGACCGCTCTAGCCACCAACAACCATGGGAAGAAGAGGAAGCCTGGTGCCATGCTGCTGCCAAGCCCTGGCAAAAGGACAGGGGCAACCATTCACCCCTTGGCCCTGACTCTGGCTTCTGCTGGGTTTCGTGCTGCTCGGGCTGATCTTCTGGCTGGGGCTTTCTGCTGGCTGCTGCTTCCTGGTGCGGGGCTTCTGCGGTGCTTACTCTGCTGCGCTGCCCTGGTGCTGGTCTTCTGCCTGGTGCTTACTCTGTCTGGTGCTGCTCCTGGTGCTGGGGCTTCTTGCTGGTCCTGCTGGTACTTCCTGATGCCCTGGTCCTGCCGTCCTGCTGGTGCTCCTGGTCCTCGCTGGTGCTCCTGGTTCCTGCTGGTCCTGGTGCTTACTCTGCTGCTGCTGATTCCTGTCCTGCTGGTCCTCTGTTGCTGCTGGTGCTTAACTCTGCGCTGCCTGATCCTGGTGCTGCTGGTGGCTGCTGGGTCCTGCTTTTGCTGCTACTTTTGTTGTTTGATTGCTGCTGGGGTGGTGGTGTGGTAGAGCAGCCCCAGAACCTCAAAAAGCCCCTCTGATGAGGGCCCAGATGGCCAGAGGGAGAAGAGGCATACGCCGAACGGGAGAGGCAGGCTAATAACTCCATTAAGAGGAACATGAGGGATGAGGTGCTGGAATGGCTGAGGTTGATGATATTATATGTATTCGTGTTCTGTGTATTGTGTATTATCAGCTCTATCGAGACACCAAAAGGAAGCAGGCTGCTTTTGGAGAGAGAAGGCGGAGGCCTGGGCTACACCTCGGAGGTCTCCTCGGCTGGTGAAGCATGCATCCTGTGACGGGAAAAGCTGCCCTCAGAAATCTGGCCAGGTCACGGTCAAGCTGACGGACTCCGGGAAAGACCTACGTGATGCCAAAGTGCAGCTTCCTTGAAGGGTAGATCTGGCCACCGAGGAGCAGCCCCTCTGACAACCCTCTCTCTCAGGCAGCCCACAGAGGAGCCAGTTCCTCTTCTGCCAAGAGTCAGCCCGTGTCCAGGCAGGTATCTGTGGACGCCCCACGACGGAGACCCCCACGACAGCTGCACTCACCATGGCAAGCGCGGGAGGACCCCGACCAGTGGGGCAAGGAGAGGCACGCCCACCAGAGACCCACCCACATCCACCCCCAGCTCTACCTCCACAGAAAGCAGGCAGAGAGCCAGACTGGAGGGGCAGAGCCACACAACATTCTGCTGGGAGATCAGGGACATATCCAAAGCAGCGGAGATCTCCTCTCTCAGCTGGTTACACACCGACGATACCATCCTCACAACCAGCAAGCCCTTCTCAGCCTACGTCAAACCAGACCCTCAAGGACATGTCCAAATCAAGCAGTACCAGGTACAAGGACGGATCATCAGTCTCTGCACAACCCTCCAGGCCCAGCTGAACCTTCTTCCCACCCAGTCCAGGTCTGCTCCTCCACCCCAGGTGATGTACTGCCCTTCCAAGGTGTTCCACAGGCCCTCACCTGCCAAGGCTACGGCTACCAGGAGCTCCATGCAGCACAGGCAGCCCTTCCCAGTTCAGGCACAGGTTCATCGTACACACACCAGTGCCACCGATGCCAACCGATGCACCCCATGCCACAGATGCCACCCACTAGTCCCTGTTGTCCCTCGGGGCCAGGCAGACCCCAATGGCACCTTAGACCAGCACTCCAGAGCCAGCCACCGTCAAGCACTTGGACCCTTCACCCCTGAGACTATGGGCATGCCTCAGAGTGACTGAGAAGAGTGCCAGAGACTGGGTTGCTACCTGTTGACTTTATCTTTCCGCTTGGACACTTACTTGGGGTCCATTTTTGCTTTTTACAGTTTTGTATAAAAAGATTATCTTTGCTCACACATTGCTTCAGTTCTTTTAGTCATAAAGTCTTGGTGGAATTTTTGAAATGGTTTAAGCTTTGCATGCTTGTGGGATGGGTTTAAGGATAGCAGTGGGATGGGCAGGGAATACCCTGTGGGATGGGTAAAAGCTAATGGGATGGCAGGGATACCTTTGTGGGATGAGTAATAGTCTGTGGGATAGATAAACTCCAGTGCAAGCATAGTGGGACTGTATGGTCACCCTCCCAGGTGCCATACCTATGGCCCTTTTTATCAATAACAATGTAATCATTCATACCACACATTTCAACATAAACACAACTCTTTATTAAATGCCCTGTTCATTGTAGGGCCACTCAACATACATGGCACAATCATCATCAAGTGTGATGAGACAGGCTAAGGAAGCTCATTACGCATCTATCATCCCTGTCTTGCCACTCACTGCTCCAGCTGGGGAGCTTGCCCAGTGTCCAGGAGGTTGCGCTGCTTCTTTCCCTCACGTGAAGCTCTGTGGGGCCTTGTACCTCCAAAGTGTCTATCAGGTTCGCCCTTGCCCTCCATTCCCCAGGCTCCATGTCCCCATTGCCTTGTTGGAGTCCACAAGCCTGTCTGCAACACTGGGACGGGTGGCATGAGATTGTGCAGGATGCAGCAGCTCCATGATGTTCCTCATGGTCTGTGGGCAATCTGCATGGTGGTGAGAACCGTCCTGGAAACCTGTTTGGCCAGAGCCAAAGGCGTTTCCACAACCCGCCTTGCCTGGACAGCCTGTAGTTGAAAAGATCCTCTCTTCACGGGTGAGGCAAGTCTGGAAGTGGTAGGACTTCATGAGGTAGGTCTAGGGAGAAGGCGTATCCCCCACTATGAAGTAGGGCACATCTTGTTGTGTCGTTGGGCAGGGGGTCGGATCGGAAGCCATGATTGAGGTTGCGTTCCACAGCCCCTCCTTGAGTGACTGGCGTTGTATACCTGGGCATCTGAAAGATGAGCCGTTAGCCTGAAAAGCATCGATGTACATGAACTTGTAGTAAGCATCAACCATGGTGAAGAGGATGATGCTGAAGAAGCCCTTGTAGTTGTGAAAGTGGACCCTGACTGGCTGGAGCTTTGTAGGCCACGTGCTGCATCTATGGCTCCAACGGTGTGGGGGAAGTTCCCACTTCTGATACACTGCTCTGCAACTTTCTTCCAGCCTTCTTCAGATCGGAGGGGCACTGGAGGAGCTCCTCCAGGTATTCCTTCGATGATGCCGTGCACCACTTCTCTACCACGAATGCTGATGTGTTGTGTGGCACCTCCCCTCCCTCGCAGCCAACGCAAGTGCTCTGTACGTGTCCGGAGGCCAGGTGCACAGAGTCTAAGTGCCACCTTGACCAGGGTCCAGGCTGGGCCGAAGTTGGTGCTCTGCTTGTCAACCTGGATGTCAGCCGCTCCACAACCTTCGGTCAACATGGCTGGAGGAAATCCTACATGGAGTTCTAGAATGCAATGAGTGTCTTCGTCCTCAGCTCCACCATCAGCTTGTATACCAGTCCCGTACTCTGCTCTTCTCATGATCCATCTTCAGACCTAGACACTTCTTGAACGCCTCCTTTCTTCCTCGTAGAACAGGTGACAGAGCCTGTAGATGGCTTCGCACTGTTGTAGACAATGGTGGCTACCAAAAGGAGTGGTGTGGCGATACATGGTGAGATGACCGGGTGCTGTGGAAGAGCAAAGCAAGATGAAGGCTGAAGAGGTCTGCCACCAGGGCTGCTGGACTGAAAGTGAGATCCAGGTGATTTGCTCCCCCTTTTATAGGAAATATAGTTTCCACTAGGTGTCCTTTTACATCCTCTAGGCATCCTGCGGCAGACATCCTTAATATCCGAGAACGTCCCTATATCGAACGTTTTTTCCGTTTAATGCTTTATATGCGAGCTGCATTCCGCTTTCATCCTTTCTACGTACCGTGCTACTAACGCTGGCGTGTCCGTTCCGCATCCATTTTCCTTCCTCCTTGTGTCCGTTTTCCGCTGGAGCGGAATGCGAGTTGCGGCGGATGCCTAGCGGATTTATAGTGGACGCGTAATGGATGACGACGGATATCTAACGGATGTTCCTGTTTGCGTAGCGGATGTAGAACGGACTCGTTGGATAATTTTCCCGCTAAATGTTTGTGGCGGCTCAAACTTTTTTGAGCCGGATGAAATGTCAGTCGACGGATGCTGGACGGATAGAAAGATGAAAAACGGACCCGTAGTACAGAAGGAAGCCCCATAGCATTAACTCAACGGATGCAAGTGTATTTCTCTCCATTTTACATCCTCTTATCCATCTGTTGTGCTGTGTGACAGGGCTTACTTTGCTCCAGAATTAAAAAAACAACTTCACTTGTTCCGTAAGAAGAATAAGGGAGGTGAAGGCGTGTCCCACGAGATGTGGTGGAAAAATGCCAAGATGTTGGCACAAATGGTGTGACTGAAACTCACCTATTTTGATTGCGTCCTTGCATGTGTAGGCACCCGGAATGGAGAAGGAACTTGGTGTGTATCCCATCAACATTATATTCCAACACTGCTTAGGAGTAGAAGCAGCAGCTTCCTAAATTTTGAGTGCAGAGTGAGTCATAAAAAGTTTGGTTTAATGAAGAATCTTCCATGGTCCTCGAAGAGAAATCTCCAAACTTGCCAAATTAGAGGTGTGGATTTCCAGCTCTCAAGAATTCCCGCCAGCAGCATTGCTGCTGAGGAATTCTGGGAACTGAAAGTCCACACCTCTTAAATTGCACTCAGATTTAACAGATAATCAGAGTTGGAAGGGACCTTATAAGTCATCTAGTCAACCCCCTGCCCAAGCTCAGCTGGAGACCCCTACCCATTCTGGCAGATGGAGTCCAATCTCTTCTGAAAAGTCTCCATGATGATGCCTCCCACAACTTCCGGAGGGCAACTTCCTGTTCGCATTGGTTGATTGTTTCTCACTGTCAGAAAGTTTCTGCTTATTTCCAGGTTAAATCTGCTCCTGGATCAGTTTCATCCATTATTCCTTCTCATGGCTACAGCACTTTAGAAAAATAGCTTGACCCTTCCCCTCTGTGGACCCCTCAAACATTTGAAGCTGCTATCATGGCTGGGGACTTCTGGGAATTGGAAGTCCACACTCTTTTAAATTGAACCATGAACTCAGCTGCATGGCTGGCTTGGGGAATCTGGAAGTGTGATGTCTTTAAATTTGCCGACTCCCTTCTAGAATTGAGGCCAATCCAACTTTCAAGCACTCTGGAGTTTTGAGGAAGTAAATGGGGAAAGTGTGGATCCCTTCCTCACACCCTTGTAGGGTTATTCTGGCTAAAACTACCAACCTGAACCCTTCAGTTCCTGTTGCAGCCAGTCCAATTAAAAATCACTGCTGCGCTCCTGTACCAAAAACACACTTTAACATTACAGGCATTCCTACAGCTTATGACCAGCATCCCTGGAATCAAAAATTCATTACTAAGCAAGTTGTTACGTGAGTCGTGCCAACTCTTGGACCTTATTTTTTGCCGATGGTTGTTAAACAGAATCCAGCTTACCGCGCATGACTTTGTGTGCTGAAACGTTAGCTGGGGAAAAGTCAGAAAATGCCAATCACAATGAAAACCCCAGATGCCTGCAAATACATGCCAAACAGGGGTGGGATTCTACCAACTTTGGACGCGGTTCTGTAAGACCAGTTTATGATTCTGCACAGTTCGGAGAAACCAGCAAACATGCCCTGGCTGCCCCTGCCTCTCCCAGTCAGTCCTTATCCGCGCATGCGCCGACATCGCATACATGTCCGACAATCCGACTGCATTTTCCACCTCCCAGTCACTCCCTAAGTATCTTTTTTCCCGCTCCCCAGACAATCGCTGATCGTCGGAACAGCCAGGAAATCCTCTTGCTTTCTTCCTGCTTCGCCCAGGGGGCAAAGTGGGGGCTTGCGGGGAGGGAGGCGCCCCCCCCAGGCTCTATTCTTTGCCTTCCTGGGACCCGAGGGAAACTTCCCTGGGATCAAAAAACTGCGCCCCCGCTGGAGGCTCCCCTGAAGGCCAGGAAACAAAAAAACGGGGACGACGGTGCCTGCAAAAAAAAAGAAAAAGCCCACCCAGTCACATAGCCATGCCTCACCTAGCCATGCTTATCTAGCCAGCGCCCCACAGAAACTGGTTGTTAAAAATTTTGAATCCTACCGATGCCAGTTTGACAAGTGGCAACATTTTGATCATGTGACTTGCGCTACGGATCATAAACCATTTTTTTCCAGTGCCACTGTTTGAATGGTCACAAACAAAAATAGTCACAAGTTAAGGACTATCTGTATACTGTTTTTTGTTAACACAGGAAAGAACCATAGCAGTTCTTCCTTGGCAGAGTCCAAGGTAATCCTTGTTTACGACAAAAGAGCCCAACATTTTCTGTTGCTAAATGAGACATTTGTTCAGGGAGTTTTTGCCCCATTTTATGATCCTTTCTTGCCACAGTTGCTTAATGGATCAATGCAGTTGATAGAGTGACACAGTGGGCTCAATGAATCTGGTTCCGCTGTTTGACTTTGCTTTGTCAGGAAGGTCACAAAAGGGGGATCCATGAAGCCTAGATACTGCCAACCATCATAATTCTGAACAATTGCCAAGCATCCAAATTTTGATTATGTGAACTTATCTCAATTACAAGCAGGTGTGGGCCTGCTGGGGGTTTGCCAGGGGTTTCAAAGAGCCCCTAGCTAAGATTCTGGTGCAGGTTCAGAACCACACCCCAAATCCCACTCCTGGCTTGAGCCAAAGCCCAGCCTCCCCTCCCCTCCCCGGAAGTCCCCACGGCAGCCCCTTTTATTTTGGGTTCAGGCGAGTGCGGGGCACGGCGCAAGAGGCTTGGGAGGGCGAAAGACAGGCCTCTCCGGAATTGGGAAAGGCAGGAAATGGGCTTGTTTCCAGCTCCACAGAGCCTCCGGAGCTTTCGGGAGGCTGTTTTCCAACCCTCTGAGGCTCGAGAAGAAACTCTCTGGAGGCCAAGAGGGCAAAAAACACACCCCGCCATGGTGGCAGGAAAGCTGACTGGCCACGGCCACACACAGCCACGCGCACTGCAGCAAGCCGGGCAGAGAACCCGCTACTAAAATTTTTGAAGCAATCCCTGCTTAACAAACAGATCATTTAGTGACCGTTCAAAGTTACAACAGCAACGTGAAAAAAGTGACTTTATGATTGTTTTCACATTTACAGCACTGGCAGCAATGACTGTGAATTGAAAACCGATCGGTAAGTCACTTTTGTCACTTGCAATGCTCCATAAGTTGAAGACTATCTATGCGCAAAGGTCCTGTGGGGCAAGGGGGTCTCCAACGTTAGCCACTTTAAGACTTGTGGACTTCAACTCCCAGAAATTCCTCAGCCAGCAAAAGCAATGGGGTCCGGAGAAGGGGAGGCCCTTTGAGTAATGTTTTGGTGACCAAGGAATCTCTCTTTTGAGTAATGTTAGTTCTTCGAAGTAACAAAGAACATTCTCCATGTGAATGTGGAGGGTTTTTTAACAGTTTATTTTATAATATTTTTGTTTTGCAAATAAGTTTCTGAGTGACAGTGCATGTCTGATCTATTTTGTTTACACATAATATATTTTCCAGAATATTTTCGAACATGGGACTTGTTTTAACAAATGGTTGATAATAGAAGTAGAAATTAGGACCTGGGAAATATATTATTATGTAAACAAGCCTAGCATCCAGACAATGCACTGGTTTTCACTCAGAACTTATGTATGGCAAAACAAAAATATATAAATAAACTGTTAAAAAACCCTCCACATTCAATGGAGAACTTTCTTTTGTACTCTCGAAGAACTAAAACAATTTACTCAAAGAGAGTATCCCTTGCGAGAGCGCAAAAACATTACTCAAAGGGGCCTCCCCTCCTCGCGGACCCCATGCCTTTGCTGGCTGAGGATTTGCTGGGAGTTGTAAGTCCACAAGTCTTAAAGTGGCTAAGCGGTAGGCTGTGCTCGGAGACCCCTGCCCCACACGCACTCTGCAGCATAGAATAGTCTTCAATTATGCAGACATTGCAAGTGACACAAATGTGACTTCACCCGATCGGTTGATCACATTACAGTCATGCTGGGCAGTGGCCTGTAAAGTGTGAAAAAACAATCATAAGTCACTTTTTTCACTGCTGTTGTAACTTTGAACGGTCCACTAAATGAATGTTTGTAAGCAGGGGTTGGCTTCCAAAAATTTTTAAGTAGGCGGGTTCTCTGCCCGGTTGCTGAGTGGGCGTGGCTGTGGTGGGCCGGTGGCCTACGGTCAGCTTCCTGCACCATGGCCGGCGTGTAGTTTTTGCACCTCCTTTGCGGCCTCCAGAGAGTTCTTCGAGCCTCAGAGGAAAACAAGCCTCCCCGCAGCCTCCGGAGGCTCTGTTGGAAGCTGGAAACAACGCCCAGCGCGTCCCAAACTTCCGGGAGGCCGTGGTCTTTCGGCCCATCTCACCAAGCCTCTGCCGTGCCCCGCACTCGCCTGCACCAAAATGGGCTGCGTGGGGACTCCGGGAGGGGAGGGGGAGGCTGGGCTTGCCAGCCAGGGAGTGTATTTTGGGGGTTTTCTGAAAGCTGCACAAGATCTTAGCTAGGGGCCTCTTTGGACACCCCGCAAAAGCCCAGCAGCGCCCACACCTGCTTGTAGACTTGAGATAGGAGTTCACAATAATCAAAAACTTTGGAATGCTTGGCAATTCTCCGCCGCGCGCTTCAGAATTAACTGATGGTTGGCAGTATCCTAGGCATGGGATCCCCTTTGTGACCTTCTGACAAGCAAAGGTCACAGGATAACCAGATTCATTGAGCCATGTGTCACTACACTTATCAACTGCATTGAATCATTTTAACATACATGTGTGTATATAGGTCGATAAAATGGGACTCCCTGAACAAAATGTCTCATTGTCTAGGCAACAGAAATGTTGGGCCTCTATTGTGGTCGTAAATCAAGAATTACCGGACTCTGCAAGAAAACTGCTATGGTTTTTTCCCTGTGTTAACAAAAGCAGGTATACAGATAGTCCCTTAACATGTGACTATTTGTTTAGTGACATCAAACAGTGGCACTGAAAAAAATGGTTTATGACCTACGCAGTCACATGATCAAAATTGCCACTTGTCAACTGCATCGTGGTAGATCAAAATTTTAACAACCAGTTCTGTGGGCCGTGGCTAGATAAAGCATGGCTAGGTGGGCATGGCTATGTGACTGGGTGGGCTTTTTCTTTTTTTTGCAGCACTGTCCCCGTTTTTTTGTTTCCTGGGCCTCAGGGGAGCCATCCAGGGGGGGCGTTTTGATCCCAGGAAGTTTCCCTCGGTCCAGGAAAGGCAAAGAAATAGAGCCTGGGGGGGCGCTCCCCCCCAAGCCCCACTTTGCCCCTGGGGCGAAGCAGGAAGAAAAGCAAGAAGGATCCTGGCTGTTCGCGACGATCAGCTGATTGTCGGAGCGGGAAAAAAGAAATACCTTAGGGAGTGACTGGGAGGTGGAAAGTTTTTTTTTTTTTCTTTATGGCAGTCAGGATGTCGGACATGTATGCGAATGTCCGCGCATTGCGCGATACAAGGACTGATGGGGAAGAGGGGCAGGGGCAGCCAGGCATTGATTTGGCTGGTTCTCGACTGTGGCAGAATCAACAACTGGTTCTACAGAAACACCGGTCCAAACGTGGTAGATATCCCACCCCGTTTTGGCATGTATTTGCAAGATCCTGGGGTCAATGTGATTGTCATTCTGACTTTCCCAGCTAACGTTCAGCACACAAAGTCAATGGCGGGAAGCTGGATTCGTTTAACAACCTGGCAAAAAATAGGTCACAAGAGTGGGCACGACTCACGTAACACTTGCTTAGTATGGAAATTTTGATTCCAGGTGGTGGTCATAAGCTGAGGAATGCCTGAAATGTTAAAAGTGTTTTGTACAGGAGGAGGCAGCAGTGATTTTTATGGACTGGCTGGCAACAGGAACTGAAGGTCAGTGTAGTTTTAGCAGAATAACCCTAAAGGAGTTTGAGAAGGGATCCAACACTTTCCCCATTTTACTTCCTCAAACTCAGAGTTGCTTGAAAGTTGGAATTTGGCCTCAATTCTAGACAGGGAGTCGCAAATTTAAGACATCAACTCCCAGAATTCCCCAGCCAGCATGCAGCTGAAGTTCATGAGTTCAATTAAAGAGGGTGGACTTCAATTCAGAATCCCCCAAGCCATGATAGCAGTCTCAATGTTGAGGGGCTGCCACAGAGGGAAGGGGTCAAGCTATTCTTCTAAAGTGCTGTAGGCCAGAGAAGGAATAATGATGGAACTGAATCCAGAAGATTTAACCTGGAAATAAGCAGAAATTTCTGACAGTGAGAACAATCAACCAATGGAACAGAAGTTGCCCTCGAGTTGTGGGAGCATCATCAACTGAGACTTTCAAAGAAGAGATGGACTCCATCTGGCCAGAAATGGTATAGGGTCTCCAAGCTTGGGCAGGGGTTGGACTAGATGACTTATATAAGGTTCCTTCCCAACTCCTGATTATCTGTTAAATCTGAGTTCAATTTAGAGGTGTGGACTTCATGTTTCCCAGAATTCCTCAGCCTAGCAATGCTGCTGGTGGAATTCCTGAGGAGCTGAAATACCACACCTCTTAAAATTTGGAAGTTTGGAGATTTCTCTTCGAGACCAGGAAGATTCTTCATTAAAGCCAAACTTTTATGAGCCACCCTGCACTCCTAAATTTGGAAGCTGCTGCTTCACTCCTACAAGCAGATGTTGGAATATAATTGTCTGAATGGATACACTACAAGTTCCTTCCTCCATTCCGGGGTTGCCTACACATGCCAAGACGCAATCAAAATAGGTGGAGTTTCAGTCACACCATTGTGGCCAACATCTGGCATTTTTTCACGCACATCTCGTGGACACGCCTCATCTCCTTATTCTTCTTAGGGAAACAAGTGAAGTTGTTTAATTCTGGAAAGAAACAAGTAAAGCCCCTGTCACACAGCAACCAACAGATGGAAAAGAGGATGTAAAATGGAGAGAAACACTGCCATCCGTTGGTAATGCTATGCTTCCGTTCTGTAACTCACGAGTCCGTTTTTCATCCTTTCTATCCGTCCAGCTCCTCGACTGACCATTTCATCCCGCTCCAAAAAGTTTTGAGCCGCACAAAACATTTGAGCGAAAATGTATCCAACGAGTCCGTTCTTACATCCGCTACGCAAACAGGGAACATCCGTTAAGATATCCGTGTCATCCATTACGCGTCCACTATATCCGCTAGGCAATCCGCGCAACTCGCATCCGTCCAGCGGAAAACGGACACAAGGAGAAGTGAAATGGATGCGGAACGACACGCAGCGTTATGTAGCACGGACGTAAAAGGATGAAGCGGATGCAGCTCGCATAAAAGCATTAAAAACGGAAAAAACGTTCGTATAGGGGACGTATCTCGATTAAGGATGTCTGCAGGATGCCTAGAGGATAAAGGACACCTAGTGGAAAACCTATATTCCTAATAAAAAGGGGGAGGCAAATCAAACCTGGATCTCACTTTCAAGTCCAGCAGCCTGGTGTGCAGAACCTCTTCAGCCTTCATCTTGCTCTTGCTCTTCCAGCAGCACCCATCATCTCCACCATGGATCGCCACACACTCCTTTTGGAGCCCCATTGTTTCAACAGTGCGAAGCCATCTACAGGCTCTTTCACCTGTTCTACGAGAAAAAAGGAGGCGTCCAGAAGTGGTCTAGGTCTGAAGATGGATCATGAGAAGAGCAAGAGTACGGACTGTAATAACAAGCTGATGTGGAGCTGAGGCACGAAGACACTCATGCATTCTAGAACTCCATGAGGATTCCCTCCAGCCATGTTTGACGAAGTTGTGGAGCGGCTGACATCCAGTTGACCAAGCAAGAGCACCAAACTTCCGGCCCAGCTGGACCTGGACTCAAGGTGGCACTGACCTCTGTGCCACTGGCTCCGGACCCACGTACAGGAGCATGACAGTATGGCTGGAGGGTGCCACACAACACCTCAGCATTGTGTAGAGAAGTGGTGGGCAAGGCCATCATCGAAGAATACCTGAGAGCTCCTCCAGTGCCCTCCACTGAAGAAGGCTGGAAGAAAGTTGCAGAGCAGTGGTATCAGACGTGGAAACTTCCCCCACACCGTTGGAGCCATAGATGGAAGCACGTGGCCTACAAAGTCAGCCAAGTCAGGGTCCACTATCACAACTACAAGGCTTCTTCAGCATCATCCTCTTCACCATGGTTGATGCTGACTACAAGTTTCATGTACACGATGCTTCACGGCAACGCTCAATCTTCAGATGCCAGGTATACAACGCCAGTCACCTCAAGGAGGGGCTGGAACGCAACCTCATCATGGGCTTCCAGATCCAGACCCCTGCCCAACGACACACAAGATGTGCTCTTTCAAGTGGGGGATGAACGCCTTCTCCCTCGAACCTACCTCATGAAGTCTACAAACTTCCAGATGCCTCACCCGTGAAGAGGGAATCTTCAACTACAGGCTGTCCAGGGCAAGGCGGGTTGTGGAGAACGCCTTTGGCATCTGGCCAACAGGTTCCAGGTACTTCTCAGCCACCATGCAGCATTGCCCACAGACCATGAGAACATCATGGAAGCTTGCTGATCCTGCACAATCTCAGCGCACCCGCTATCCCAGTGTTGCAGAACAGGCTTGTGGACCTCCAACAAGGCAATGGGACATGGAGCCTGGGATGGAGGCAAGGGCGAAACCTGATAAGACACTTTGGATATTACAAGGCCCCAAACAGAGCTTCACGTGAAGGGAAGAAGCAGCGCAACCTCCTGAGACACTGGTGCAACTCCCCAGCTGGAGCAGTGGATGGGCAAAGACAGATGATAGATCTTAATGGATGCTTCTTCAGCCTGTCTCATCACAACTGATGAGATTGTGCCATGTATGTTGAGTGGCCCTACAATGAACAGGGCATTTAATAAAGAGTTGTGTTTATGTTGAAATGTGTGGAGAATGACTACATTGTTATTGATAATAAAGGGCCATAGGTTATGGCACCTGGGAGGGTGGACCATACAGTCCCACTATGCTTGCACTGAGGTTTATCTATCCACAGCTTTACTCATCCCACAGGTATCCCTGCCCATCCCATAGCTTTACCCATCCCACAGGTATCCCTGCCATGCCCACTGCTATCCTTACCATCCGCACAAGCAACCAAAGGCTTAAACGATTTTAAAAAATTCCACAAAGACTTTATTGACTAAAAGAACTGAGCAAGTGTGTGAAGCAAAGATAATCTTATTAATAACAAACTGTAAAAAGCAAAATGACCGCAAGTAAAGTGTCCCAAGAAAGATAAAGTCAAACAGGTAGCAACCCAAGTCTCATGGCACTCTTCTCAGTCAACTCTGAAGGCATCCCATAGTCTCAGGGGTGAAGGGTCCAAGTGGCTGTGGAGGTGGCTGCTGCTGGAGTGCTGGTCTGAGGTGCCATTGGGGTCCTGGCCCGGAGAGGACAACAGGGGACAGTGGGTGCATCTGTGGCAATGGGTGGCATCGTGGCATCGGTGCAACTGGTGGTGTACGATGAACCTGTGCCTGAACTGGGAAGGGCTGCCTGTGCTGCTGGAGGCCCTGGTAGCCGTAGCCTTGGGACAGGTGAGGGCCTGTGGAACACCTTGGAAGGGCAGTGAACATCACCTGGGGTGGAGGAGCAGACCTGGACTGGTGGGAGAAGGTTCAGCTGGGCTGGAGGGTTGTGGCAGAAGACTGATGATCTGTCCTTGATCACTGGTACTGTGATTTGGACATGTCATGAGGGTCTGGTGACGTAGGTGAGGAAGGGCTTGCGGTGGAGGATGGTATGTCGGTGTGTAACCGCTGAGAGAAGGAGTCTCCGCTGCTTTGGATGATGTCCCTGATCTCCAGCCAGAAAATAGTGTCGGCTGCTGCCCCTCCAGTCTGGCTCTCTGCTGCTTTCTGTGGAGGTGAGCTGGGGGTGGATGTGGGTTGGTCTCTGGTGGGCAGTGCCCTCTCCTTGCTCACTGGCGGCAGGGGTCCTCCACGCGCTCTGCCATGGTGAGTGCAGCTGTCGTGGGGGTCTCCGTCGTGGGGCCGCTCCACAGAATACCTGCCTGGACACAGGAGCTGAACTCTTGGCAGAAGAGGACTGGCTCCTCTGTGGGCTGCCTGAGAGAGAGGGTTGTCAGAGGGGCTGCTCCTCGGGTGCAAGATCTAGCCCTTCAAGAAGCTGCACTTGCCATCACGTAGGTCTCCGGTCCCGTCAGCTTGAACCGTGACCTGGCCCAGAATTCTTGAGGTGCACTTCCGTACAAGGTATGCATGTGCTTCGCACCAGCCGAGGAGGACCTCCGAGGTGTAGCCAGGCTCTCCGCCTTCTCTCTCCAAGCGCCTGCTTCCTTTGGTGTCTCGATAGAGCCTTTTCCCTTCGCCAAAGGATACTTGTTCTCCTCAGCCATTCCAGCACCTCATCCTCATGTCCTCTTCAATGGAGGTATTGCCTCCTACTCCGTTCAAGGCGTATGCCTCTCCTCCCTCTGGCCATCTAGGCCCTCATCAGAGGGGCTTTGAGGTTCTAGGGCTGCTCATAACCACACCACCACCACCAGCAGCATCAACAACAAAAGTAGCAGCAAAAGCAGGACAGCAGCACCAGGCAGCACCAGGATCAGCAGCAGCAGAGTAAGCACCAGCAGGCACAGCAAGGAACCAAGCAGGAACCGGATAGCAGCAGCAGGAGTAGCACCAGGACAGCAGACAGGAGCACCAGCAGGACCAGAGCACCAGCAGGACGAGCAGGACCAGGAGCATCGAGGAGTACGCAAGCAGGACCAGCAGAAGCCCCAAGCACCAGGAGGCAGCACCAGCGAGTCAGCACCAGCAGAAGCACGCACCACCCAGGAGCAGCGGCCAGCAGAAGTAAGCACGAGCAGAAAGCCCCAGCACCAGGACAGCGCCAGCAGATGCCCCAGCACCAGAAAGAGTCAGCCCGAGCAGCAGAAGACCCAGCAGAAAGCAAGTCAGGGCCAGGGGTGGAATGGTGGCCTGTCCTTCTTGCCAGGGCTGGCAGCAGAATGGCCTACAGGCCTTCTCTTTCCCCCATGGTTGTTGGCTGCTAGAGCTGTGTCTGGCAAGCAGGTTCTTTCCTCTTAATTGGTGACCTGTGCGAGCTGCCATCCCTTTATATCCACGGGACTGACCGCAATGCATCCTCCCTGCATGCGCAGTGAACGCTTTGCCATCCGCTAGGCAATCCGCTAGGCTTCCCGTGATGCATCCACCCTCATCGCTAGGTATCTGCTCTGCCATCCGTCCTTCCGTTGCGCGTCGCGTCAACTGTGCTCCCCCGAAGGTCCTGCGGATGTGCCATCCGCTCCATCCGCTTCATCCGCTAGGCCTTCCGTGAGCATCCGCTTTCATCCCCTCCACATTCCTCCCCCCCTCGTTCGTTTCCGTTGTTGTCCCACTCTGCTTATGCAAATTCAGGGCACTTTTGAGAGCGGATAACAACGGATGGAAAATTTTCTCGTCCGCTGGGTCCTTTTTTACATTACGTTTTTGCATCCGTCGGCCTATGTGACAGGCCTTAAACAAAGATGGGATTCTTAAGTTTTGTTTTTTCTACCAAAGATAGTACTAAACTTTCTATGTTCACTCTGATGCAAATTTGTTTGTTTTGGATTTTGCACATGGTTATTTTTAGGATCAAGGGCTCGGCCCTTGTTGTCTAATACCATCCCTGTTTATTCAATCGCACGCCGTCTTCAGCAGTGTTTGCTATTAACTGTGACATGAAGGAACCTTGAGGGAGTCCAGAACTTCAGGAGCGGGTGAGAAAAAGAATGCAATCTCTGGAACAAATTTACGCATGCTGTTAATAGGTAGTCCTCGACTTAAGACCACAAATTCAGTCCAATTTTTTGTTGGCTCAGCGCAACAAATTGTTAAGTGAATTTTGCCCAAATTAATGCAAAACTGTTTGCTATGGGTCATCTCCAAAGATCTTCTTCTGCTTGTCTTTCAGCTGCCATAGAAACGGGGGGAGGGATAGATTAATGGGCTTTGTGGAGGGAACATGCTGGAGATTTGAAATTTTGAGCTCAATGTGGTTGTAAGTTAAAGGACTTCCTGTAGAGCATTGGCAAATACTAGGGAATCCTTAAATAATTTCCTTATGTTCACAACTCACCTTCCAAAGGTCTTCAATATTTGAAGAGCTGCCACAGAGAGGAGGGGTAGTATTTTCTAAAGCACCGAAGGCCGACAAGGAAATAATGGATGAAACTGATCCAGGACAGATTCACCTGGAAAGAATGGGGAGGGGAGAGGGAGAAACTTTTTGACAGGGAGAACAATCAACCAATGGAACATGCTTTGCCTTTGGCAAGTTGTGGGCAGCGCCATACTTGAGACTTTCAAGAAGAGATTGGACTGCCATTTGTCAGAAATGGTGTAGGGTCTCCTGCTTGGGGGGGTTGGACTAGATGACGCTATAGGTCCCTCCGCTGCGTCCTTTTTACATACGTTTTGCATCCGTCGGCCTATGTGACAGGCCCTTAAACAAAGATGGGATTCTTAGTTTGTTTTTTCCTACCAAGATAGTACTACCTTTGTACTTTCACTCTGATGCAATTTGTTTTGTTTTGCTTTGCACATGGTTATTTTTAGGATCAAGGGCTCGGCCTTGTTGTCTAATGCCATCCCTGTTTATTCAAGTCGCACCGTCTTCAGCAGTGTTGCTATTAAGTGACATGAAGGAACCTTGAGGGAGTCAGAACTTCAAGGAGCGGGTTGAGAAAAAGATGCCATCTCTGGAACATATTTACGCCATGCCTGTATAGGTAGTCCTCGACTTAAGACCACAATTCAGTCCCAATTTTTTGTTGCTCAGCGCAACAATTGTTAAGTGAATTTTGCCCCAATTATCAAACTGTTTTGCTATGGGTCATCCTCCAAGAATCTTTCTTCTGCTTGTCTTTCCAGCTGCCATAGAAACGGGGGGAGGGAAGATTAATTGGGCTTTGTGGAGGGAAGCATGCTGGAGATTTGAAATTTTGAGCTCAATTGTGGTTGTAAGTTAAGGACTTCCTGTAGAGCATTGGCAAATACTAGGGAATCTTAAATTAATTTCCTTTATGTTCACAACTCACCTTCCAAGGTCTTCCAATATTTGAAGAGCTGCCACAGAGAGGAGGGGGTCAAGTATTTTCTAAAGCACCCGAAGGCCGGACAAGGAATAATGGATGAAAACTGATCCAGGACAGATTCAACCTGGAAAGAAGGAGAAACTTTTTGACAGGGAGAACAATCAACCAATGGAACAGCTTTGCCTTTGGAAGTTGTGGCAGCGCCATTACTTGAGACTTTCAAGAAGAGATTGGACTGCCATTTGTCAGAAATGGTGTAGGGTCTCCAGCTTGGGGGGGGGTTGGACTAGATGACCTATAAGGTCCCTTCCAACTCTGATTATCTGTTATCGCTGAACTACTTTTACCAATTGATCCCAAAAGCATGTGCTTTAAANTTAATTTGAGCAGAACACAGACAAAGATACTTACATACTGTTTTCTGACTTACCATCCCATGAATTTGTTTTTTATTGCTTATGTCCCAAAGGTGTTTTTTCAAGAGGCAACTGGGCTTCTGGTTTTTCTTTGAAGATGTTTCGCTTCTCATCCAAGAAGCTTCTTCAGCTCTGACTGAATCATTCCCCACCATCCTGTCAGAGCTGAAGAAGCTTCTTAGATGAGAAGCGAAATGCCTTCAAAGAAAAAACCAGAAAGCCCAGTTGCCTCTTGAAAAAAAGCACTTTTGGGACAACCATGACCTGGATGACTGAGAAACCTCATAGACATTATTGCTTATGCTTTCTTTGGTATGTACAGTGGTGGGATTCAGCCCGTTTACACCACTTTGGGAGAACCAGCTGTTAACTTTCTGAGCAGTTTGGTGAACTGGTTGTTGGAAAAAATCATTTGGGGCAGAGAACCGGTTGTTAAATTAGTTGAATCCCACCACTGGGTATGTACCTGCATTGAACTGAAACATGTGATGTAAGCATGTGAGAGGCAGTCACTGTCGGGTGTATTGCACACCACACACACATGCACGCGCACACACACACACACACACACAAAAACAAGTGGGGAAGGAAGACTTGCCAATTTAAATCGGGAATCATCTGCCCTGTTTTTCTGCCGACGGGAGCTCTTGATTGACATAGGAGTAGAGAACGTTCCAGAACAGGAGAAAGAAAATTAAGGTTCCACCTATCTCTAGCATACATAAAAAGGGGTGTGAACGTTGGATGGCTCTGTGTTTAGGGAGTCAGTGAGCCCCATATTATCAAAGCACATAACGAAGACAACATGTTGTACATACTCTCAGTGTACTTCCTCTGCATTAATACATACTGGCAATTTCCTTTGGAGCAATGTGTATTGGTGGAAGGAAGCATTCAGTAATGTGAGCAGAACCGAAGCCATGTTGGATGGCCCATTGAATTGAATAAGGAAGTGTGTCTCAAAACTCAGTAG
>BHFT01071452.1:0-18333 GCA_004320025.1 Laticauda laticaudata | reverse complement strand
TTTGCATCCGTCGGCCTATGTGACGGGCCCTTAAACAGCTTTAATGGTGGCATGGTAATTCAGTTGTTAAGATGCCAGGCTTTTCATCTGGAAACCTGGCAGCCCAGGTTTCAGACCAAAGCACCACGTGATGGGGTGAGCTCAACAACTGCCAATCTAGCGGATCAAAAGCATTCAAATGCAAGTGGATAAATAGGTGGAAAGGTAACGGTGCTCCATGACATCATGCTGGCCACACGACCACATAAATTTCTTTGGACAATGCTGGCTCAATGGCCTTGAAAAAGAGTTGAACAATGCCCTCAGCAACAACTAGTGGAGTAAAATCCACAGGTATAGAGATATACGACAAGTAAAAGGACTTTTTTTAGAAATAAGGTTTTGACATTAACCAAGGAAATCATTCTAGAAAGCTAACACAAATTAAAAAAAAAAGGCAAAAGAAGCTTGATCTTTTTGATATTAATAATATTTGCTGCAATATATCTCTGGTTTCAGCATATTTCTTCAATATTTCAGTTTGTGAAGTGAGAGGCTATATAAATATGGTAAATAAATAAATTCTGCAAGAGATAATGAGAGAGAAATCTGCAACAGGGAACAGAAAACTAGAGCCCATTACAAGGAACATCAACAGTCAAGTACTGAAATGACTAATAATTATTTTAATGATACATTTTATGATTACAGTACAAATGTACAATTTGCATATGCAATTAGGATACTTAGTTTCAAGGACATAGGCTGAACTGCCGTATTATCTCAAACACCAGCATATTCAGTTCTTAATATTTTTGATCAAGAGCTAAAGAAAAGTTATCAGATCTGAAAGCAAAGCAATTTTCACACATGATGCCAATATCTTTATTGTGTAGGTCTGATGCATTATCTTGTCTCTGTGTTTCAGAATGTATGCTAAATGTTGTGACACTGGTTCTTTTAAAATATATCCTGAGTTGTAGAATTACTTCTAAAGTAGATACAATTGATTTGTATTTGGGAAGAGAGATACTATAGCTTTTCAGAGCCATAACTACATATGAATTAAAATAGACTTGACTACACTATTCCTATATCTAGGAAAAGCTGCTTCTATTTTTCAGGGAAAATTGATTTGTTTTGTAAGAATAAAAATTGTGATCCATATTTGCAAAATAATATTGCATTGTTGTGTCTCTACATTGCCTGTTTTCTGGGCTCAATTGAACAAACAACTTTGCTTCATTGTCCTGATATATTTTAGAAAGTTAAAAGAACACTATGATTCAACTACTAGTTTAATATTCTGCACTGTGCTATTCCTAGAGAAAATTGGCAGTTGGCAGGTAAAAAGATAGGGAACAGTAAAATAGTAAAGCTACAAAACAAACTATATGTCAGCTCTTTTTATCTCTAATATGAGGAAAAGGATGGGAAAAAATCCAAACTATGCATTTCATTTATCTTCTTTGTCACCCAATTCAGATACACCCATGTATCTGAATTGTTTTTGGACAGGGATTATACAAAGCACCAATTCTATTTTACTGCTATTTTCTGCAAAGATTTGATTTAGATTTAAATCAAATATAAAACTGTAATTATAATTTACAGAAATAGTTCAATCTTCAAATAAAAAGCCCACATCTGATTCCATCTCACCCTTTTCCACATCCTGTTTAACTTCTTTCTCTTCCCTTCCTTTCCCTTCTTACATACTCAAAGGAATAATGGATCATTACCAAAAATCTGACTTTGTTGCTTGAAATGAACAATGAAATTAAATGAAGAGCTCTTTGCGAACCTAAACTGCTGAGTTGCTTCAAGTGATTTAGTCCCTTTGTTTGATGCAGAGGGACAAACATCCTTTGTCCCTCTGCATCATTTACACATATACTGGAAAAAAGTAATCTTAATTTGATTATGCATTCATGTGTATTTTATGAAAGAGAGTGCACATACTGATGCATGCATGTATTCTTGTTGAAGATATGACTATATATGTGAACATTCTCAGGATTCACATTCTGGGGCATGGAGAAATATTTTAAGAGTTATTTCAGAAGCCCTAGAGATTTGGCAGCAATTTAACTTCTTAATTTTTAGAGTCCACTTGCCTGAAGAATAATAAAAGTTATATGGTACTCAAGCCACTTCCTGTCACTGTCATGAGAAAACAGATTGTAGTTCTAAATTGGATCAAGAGTTACTGAAGGAGAAGTTCCCAAAGCTATTGGCAGATGTTTTCTGCAAAAGAGAGAGGTGATAGAAACATGCTGCTCTTAATAGTTAATTAATAATCTATTTATTAATAATCTATTTATAATCTAACTGACTATTGTTAATAGTCAGTTCATAATCTGATAAGCAATGAATCCTGGAAGGTGAAGCATAAATAACAAAGATTGGCTCCCAGCCACTTCACTCCACTCAAGGAGAACTGAAGCATTACTAAGGATGCAAGTCTCCAGCTTTTTCCAACAGTTAAGAATTAGATTTATGGTTGAATAAGCTTAGAAGAAATTAAATTGATAACTTTGATCTTTTCTTAACCATCATATTTTTTTTCCTAAAGGTTGAATTTTATTTTTGTAAGCAATAGCTTCTGTGGCTTCTTTGATTATTCCAATAAAAAAGTGCCAGAAATAGAGTGGAAAAATGAGTATTTAAATAACATCATTAACAATATCATTAAAAACTAGCGATTACTGAACAGGTGCAAAATTGTTAAATTGATGCTAATAACAGTAACAGTGAATGTTAACACCTATCTAACTAATATGCTTTCACTGTGGGTGCTATTTGGGGAACTGACTGTGAGCGCACAAAAATGTATCTGTGTTGACAGAAGAATAGCTGCTAACAAAGATTATCAATTAAAATGAAGCCAGCACTTATCTCTAATCAGAAAAAACCTTCTCTATGAAAAATGGAACTGGGGGGGGGGGGCNAATGGGGGGGGGGGGCACAGACCACAGTATCTAACATATCATTAAGTCAAAGCATTGTTCCATATTTTAGCTTCAAGCTAATTATTATCCTGACTGTCTTTTAATCCTTCTAAGATCTTATCCAATTACAACAAGATCATAGATATGTTCTTAGAAGACAGAAAATATTAACCCCAAATTGTTACTGCCTTCAAAAAACATTTTCCTTTTAATTTTAAAGTGCTCTATTATCTAGTTCTCAAGCATAATATTTCTTTGTTGTGGGAAGTGTTCTTTTTAGTTAAAATACTGCTTTATTTTGCATTCCAGCACAAAATATTCAAGGAAGCCAACCAAAAGAAAATAAGAAAAATAAATGTCTAAATATCTAAACATCAACATCTCCCTATGCCAGGTCCTTGGGAAGAACTCAATAAGTGGATAAAAATGCCAAATCCAATCAGAAAATCTGGCTGACTGCGATGAAAATAATATTATTTATTATAATTCTATTTTAATTAATATTACAATGGTACATTTATTATCCTAGATCCTTGGGAAGGATATGATAATAAAAAGTATAAAACATAATCAGAAATTCTGCATGCTGTTTTGGGGTACTCTTGAAAAGCTGCATCTTTGTATATCCCACCACATTCCTTGGCATTTTGGGAGTTTAAAATGAAATCTGGTTTTCTATTAATGGAGGTGAGGATTGAATCATAAACTTCAAAACAATTAGCTGAGACAGCAAAAATGCAATATATTACTGTACTCAATATCTTGAGAAACAGCATAAAACAACATTTATTACAATTTAATAGAAGGTATCATGAATATAATCATGAGAATGACCATTAATTTGCAATCTGTTGTATTTGCAACAGATTATTTTCTATATTTGTTATATGTGCTTACAATATGCATAAATATAAATATTTAACCTGTGTTTTTATGTTGGCAGTTTAATAGCTGTAATAATGTCATGTTGAAAATGTTCACAGAATCATAGGCCAATATTGCTGTCCTGTAAAAGCTTATTCAGTGAGGAGAACTTTACGGAATAGTTTGGGAATCGTTTGACAATAGACATGCCTAGGACTGACAGGTTAAACATTTATTAAAACTCAGAACCACTTCCATTAGCACCTAAAACCTAGAAAGGAAACAACAAATAATTATCCTCCAGTGGTTCTGTCTCTGGTAGCTCTCTTCTGCAAGTTACTTCAAAGCAAAGTGACAGTGAGTAAGAACTTTGCAGGTGACAGTTGAACAAACAGAATATAATTTCCAGAAAACCGGCATTATAAACTATAATTTTATTGCCATTGGATTTTTCATCCAGCTAACAATCAACTGTGCTAGGTGTTACATGGGCCATTCACAGTTTGGAAAACCTTAATACTGCTAATGCTTTTTTCTCGTGAGCCGTAATAGCATCACAACACACTGCCTGAATTGTATGTACTAGCCTGGGCAGTTGCACAAGCCATAAGAAATGCACAATTTCAGAAACAAACTACATGATACAGTGGTTCACATTCTGAAAATGATCCAGAAAAACTGCTTTAGATTTTGTAGGAACACAGCACCCAACAACACCCCTGTCTCCCCCTCACCTCCTCATGCTTTACAAGTTTGTGCTTCTGAGTGAGCCTGAAAAAAATGGATGCTGTTGCTTTAAGAGATTCTTTAATTCTAGTCAGTGGCAGATTAAGGCTCATTGGTGCCCTAAGCACTGTCAAATCTTGGTGCCCCCCTTCCTTGTACATACTATAGAAACAAAGCCAAACTTAGGCTACATAAATTTTTTTGTTATGCCCCTTTTGGGTCTGGTGCCCGAAGCATATGCTTAGTCTGCTTAATGGTTAATACACTATTGATTCCAATGAATTAATTCCTGAAACAACAGTATCCTTTTTTCCCCCAGATTTGCATGGAACTCTAAAAAGTCTGCTTTAAAAATGGATAACTGTTGTGCTTCCACTTGGGCAGGATTCAAAGCATTTCTTCCCAATGACTTCCAGAAGGGTCCAATATTGCCCATACAACCTTCATACCTCTACATTTAGGGTTGTCCCATATAAGGCTTGATGTAATTATAAAGCAGTCAAAAGGAGAATAAGTTATCAAACAAAGCTAGTGTCTCACCATAGCAACCACTGTTGTCATCTGCATCTATGCCAGGTCCGGTGAATCCTGGGCTACAGTAACAGCCATGGATTCCATTGCGAACTTCACATTTTGCATGCTTGTGACATGGGTTGGTACAGTTCTGGAGGCTATAGCAACTATCCAGCAGGCTGGCAAGAAACACTACAGGGAATGAAAAGCAACACAAAACTGGTGATGTTAAGAGTAAAACCACATGCTGAATTTTAAAACTAGCTGTATATTTTAATAAGTTTGGGACTTACTGGTATGAACCTGAGGCTTCCTGTTCCCAAATGCAAAATTACATTCACACAACTAAACTTTTAAAAGCTCTGCTTAAAAATAGTTATATGTTAGAGTAAGCATTTTAAAATATTTTTGTTAGGAATATTTTATTGTCTCTGTCATATTTGATGTTGCTGTTTTTTCCATATTATCATAAAAATTCTTTCCTTTATTTTATATATACATGTGTGTATATGTATATGTGTATTTATACATACATAATATACACACATCTCCCCACATTTACATATACAAATATATGCACATGTTTGCTTGTGGGTATTAATATAAAGAAAAGAAAAGAATGAATAGATGAACAGTCTGATTAGAAGCAGTCAAAATCACATACAGTAGGATTTACTCCCAGTTTTTTTTTTTAAATATTGCCTAATGAACAAGAAGTGCTTGCATAAAGCTAATTTGTATAGGAGAGAACTTATTCACCTATATACTGCTTTTCTGGATCACAGTCCTAATATACAAGTCTAAGATCAACTGCTTCATGAAAATCAGAAGCTACTTTCTTGAATAAGGATGACCAGAACTACAATAATAGATATATTTTAAAGGTTATGATTAAATAACTGTGTAAATTTAACACTGAACTGGTTCATATCCTCTGTGGCATTATTATACATTATTAATATTCTCTCATGCAAAGAACACATTTAAAAAAACCCCAAATCTGGCTATTTATAAACAAATAAATCTTTGGCTATATTTTATGACAATACATTTCTCCAGATTCAATGATAATGAATCCTTAAAGATTCTTGCATGCCATTTCTTATAGATGATAAATAGCTGTTTCACTTGTCAAATGTAGCAACTACCCTAAAGGGATTTCTGAATTGTTAAAAGAACCTTGTTTCTTTCCTAACTCTAATTTAGTCTTGATCTTTATTTTGAACAGGAAATCACCTACCTAAAATGAAGAGAAGCTTCATGGATGGTGCTTCTATGAAGTGTCCAGTTTCAAGTTCCGTCATTACAAATGAAGGAATCTTGTTGGTTGTTGTATGCTCATGTGCCCAATATCCACACATGCCAACAGAAGACAAAGTTATGGATCTTACAATGACATGTATCCTTTGATATGCTCTTCCAGATCTTTTAAGGAAAGGGCAAGGTAGGGTGAAATGGTGAATTACAAGTTGTGAGATAAAAGAAAAAAGTTATATAGAAAGGCTAACAGAAAAGATGGGAATGTCAAGATCAGCATGGAAGGTAAGTACAGATGTTGAGATGTTAAAAGCTGTGGAAGAAGTTTGTAAACCAAATGTGGCCTTGGAAGGCTATGGAGAACAGATCAAAGGTAAAAAAGGCAAACCAGGTTCTAGTTTATTATCTCTCTTTGTTGAAGGCAAATCCCAAAAGCTTGTGAAGTCTGACTGCTCCTGTCTTGTTGATGGCTTTCCTTCAGTATCCAAAATATCCCAGCTGCAATATAAATTTTTATCACTTTAAGAGCAGCAGTATAAGAAGGAGGTACAGGAAATCCACTAAGTTTTCTTTTGTGTAGAAAACAAAGATGTAAAGCTCTGGAAGGAAGTAGGCAGGAAACTGAATGTGCACCAAAGAATTTCAGGGCCAGAAGGGAAACCTATGCAGGGAGATATAAGTACAAACTCTGAAGGAGGTGACATCACAATAATTAAGGGATAAAAGGATCAATAAAAGAAATTATACTATGAAGCAGGGAAATGAGAAACAAGAATTTTGTTAGACCAAACAAAGAATGGTGAAAAAAAAAGCATTTTCTTTATCGCTGATGTGTTATTTCCTGCTAGAATCTATGCTCTGTATGACTTCTTTGGAAGCTTGCCATAAACCTCTTCCAACATGATGTACTGAAATGTCATTCTCTACGTAAGGAACACCTCATCGTTTCTGTTATGGCATCATCTTCCAAGGCTTTGATTGAATGGAAGCTTGATTACAAATAAGATTTAGTGCTCAAGATTTCTTGAGAAAGTATTTCAATGTTTATCTGAAAACACTATATAATATTAATAATGAGGTGACTGCAGGCCTTCTTTGTGAAGGCAGATGGCTCTTTCTCCAAAATAGACAATTGGGTGTAGTTTAAGCTAAACAAAAAAACTGTGGGAAATCTTACTGTGTACTCCTAAACTGCCTCCCATTTTACTTTGAACAAACTCTTCAAAAGAAATTAAATCCAGAAGTTCTTGGTCTGACAGAAGTGTCAACCATCACTTTTGTGATGCTCATGGAATAGGATCTTTTCCCTTGGGTGGGGCTATACACCATCCTTACTCCATCCTTGTGCTTCTCTACAAAAGAACTCTACAGAAAGGAAAGCGTTTTTTTTCCTGTTGCCTATCACTCTCCTGTTATGTTTTGTTCATTTAGGGATAGTGTACACAAGTACCAATAGCAATAAATAACAGCAGAAAGGCCAACAAGATATAGACAGAAGAATCTAATGATCTCACAGATGTCCAATAATTCTATTTTTTGATACCTACCCTGCCTAGACAATGACTGAATGAAATAAATGCCCAGACATATAAAACCATGTAATAGGATAGGATAATTTTCTAGTCTGGTGATGTTAGGAAAAATTCACTAAACTTTACAATGGGTGCATATATGATCAAAAGCAGACCCATGGGTTCTTCCAACTTTTAAAGCTTTAAAATCTTTGTGCTAGTAGCAAGTAGCCTCCTGCCATAAATTCCAGTGAAAATGGATTCCCGAATTCACTCCCAATAGGACTGAAACTGATGGGGTTGTTTTCCCATCTTACTGTTTCTGTCTGGACAGTATTTCATTTTATAAGGGATTTATAAATAACTAGACTCTAAACTGTTTAAGAGCGACCTTCTTCAGCTTGTCCAGTTTTACACGAAAAAGATACATCAAGCTATCAATCACTTTCTGGGTGAAGAGGTATTGTTATTTGCACATTTATCCAATGGACAGATTCCTCTGAAACTTGTCCTTTTTCACTGCTTGTTATCTTTAAAAATGTGTTCTATTATTCAGAGAAAGGAGTACACATTTATATGTTTTTGCTTGAGAATATTTCTGAATATATTGAGGTACTTCCTTAGATGCATTTTTAGCAACTATTTATGTAGATGTAATGGGACTTTTCTAAGCACAAGAAATTTCCAACCTTCCAATTTTACACTTTAAATGGAAAAGGACTTGAGTGGCTGTTCTTATTATTAAAGTCACCAGAATGTAAAGGACACTTTTATACAAAAGGCAAAATAATTCATTGCAAACACTAATAGCCAATCAGAATTTGGGCAGAAAGGAAACAAAGATATTTCAGAAGATCACTGTTCAGGTATTGAGCAGAAAATATTAAAGCAAAATCCAGCTGTTGCTGCAGCAGCAGTATTAATGCGTGTCAATGAGATTTCCCCATTTTCAATGTCCCCACAAAAAAACAAACAAACAAACAGACAGACAAAGACCAGAAATCAAGATAGGGAAGGTTCTGACTTTCTGTTTACAAGAACTTCATTGAGTAAACATTGGCATAACTGGTCCCTATCATGCAGGAAGGTCTTTGATTAATCTCTGCTTGATTCGGTTTGTAGTGTGTGCTATGAAGAGAAAGTTGTGTTCCTGAGGTTTTTTCAGCTGCAACAAGTCTCACTTCACGTAACAAAGCAGGAAGAAGCATGTCTCTACACATATTCAATTTCTCTTTTAGTTAACATGCATTCTCGCAACAGATTCTACCCTTTCTTTAATTTAGTACTATCTTTCCACCCATATTTCCACATCCCCATCCATTTTGTCATTTCAGTAAATATGTTATCAAGGTGCACAAATTCATTTTCTGGCTCTAATCATTCATAAGATTGACAAAAAAGAAGAAGAAAGGAAGCCACATAAAAAGTTCAGAGGTGGAAAGGAGGGAAAAAGAAGGAGTTTGATGGGGAGCTTAGATGAGCCAAGAAGGCAGGAATGAAAGGTGAAAAGCAGACAGGAGCAGGAAAGGGGTCAGCTCATAAGGCTATTAAGGATAATACAAGAAGCTTACATCAGATGTAGCAGGCAAAAGAGAACTGGCAGAGATGACAATTTAGGAATGTCACAGCACTATCTTAATGGAGGATTATTTTCACAACAGATTAGTGGCAAACCTGAATGTTGAGGGTATCAGCAGGAACCTGAAGAAAATGAGGTTGCAATAATTAAGGATGAACAGGATGATGGACTTGACAAGTTTTATATTTCTGTGGTGAGAATGAAGAGGAAATGGAAGATTTTAGAGACATTTGGGAGATAAAACCACCTGGATTTAGTGATCATATCTACCAGTATATGGGGATAAGAAGTCAAGTGACACCTGAGAAGGGACCATAGAGTACAGGAGAAAAACATGCCTTCAAAATCGGCTATATTATCAAGGTTTTCTTATGACTCTTCCTGAGTGAAAAATCAGAAAATGTTAAGCTCTTCTCTATAATCAAATAGAGTAAATAAGCACAAAAATGCCAAATCTGCATTTTGTTAAATATGTAAAAGACATTCTAATCATCACTTCAGCCAGCAGTAAATTTGAAAGTCTACATTCCAACTTCACAGTGACACAAATTCTCGCGTCAAACAAAATTGACTAGTGTTTGTCTTTTCTCAATCAATAATCTGAAAAAAAAAAAAAGTGCCAGAGAGAAAGTATGCTAGTGGAAATATGTGCAGTAACATTTGCATTTAAAAAGTCTGCATAAGGAAAATGTTAACGTATAGAAGCTGGGTGAATTGCATTAAAAATCTTTCTTGAGCAGTTTATTGCAATGGTTACATAAATTATGGGCTGATACAGGAAAGGCTTCATATGTTATGGAATATTGCATATGTAAACTTAAACTTAAATGTAAGGTGTTTTTGGCTGAGGACAGAACAATTTGGATTTGTTGTGGGGAGAAGTGTCAAAAAAGTCCAGATGGCAGTTGTCAACAGACAAATAAAAACTTGCCCATTCTGTACATTGGACACGTGACATGTGTAAAAACATATGCCACATATAAAACTGGGCATAGAATCATTAAGAGTGCCATTTTGATTCTTTGTTCCCTTGCCTACATGTTGCAAACAGTAATGTCATTGGCCTTCACCTCCTCAAGTTTAATTGCCATGTCTTCTTTATTTGGGGGAAGGAGCTCTTCTTTTGTGACCCCTTCTTTGTGTCTTAGTGGCCAATTAAGACTCCTTTAGCTTCACTAAAGGTTGGTTCCAGGAAGAGATAAAACTGGTTGGAACTAAATATACATTATAATTTTCTTGTAAATCTGCCTGAGTGTGGGAACAGGACAGTTATTATATTACATATTTTTGCATTCCTAACCACATGCATAAAAGACATTCAATCAATATGGATCAGCATACTGTAGCTGTTTGCCTTAAGACCATTGGGATTGTGATTCATAGTTGTGCAATTTTCTGGACAAAAGGACAGAAACTGTCTGTATGGTCTTCTACAGCTCTGGGAGCCTCCTGTATATTAATCAGGACTGACTCTACGTTAGGCCAGACAGTTTCCACCCCTGAGGCTTTATATTTAAGGCATCTTCCCTTCAAAATATATTGTTATATTCCATGTGCAATGAGCTTTTGACAGGAGGATGATTTCTTACACAAGATCACCCAAGCTATGTTATTTAATCCTGTGTAGAGGATTGTACCTACCGGTTTATTTGTTTATTTTGGTGAGAGGGGTCCTACCCTTTTGTACTTGGCTGTCATCTGTTGCAAGGATCGGTGGCCTTTTCCTTGGTGGGACTGTCAAACTTTCAGCTATCCCCTAACCTGTCTCAAGGCAGAATCTGCAGTTTGCACAGCTGCAAATTTTACAGTGCTGTTAGATAGTCTGTAATTTTTCTTCCCTAATAGTCTGTCACATTCCATTTGCCTTCTTGACCTTTGCAGCATATTGAGCTGATGTTTTCAGTGAACTATCCAAAAGGCCTCTGTATTTGTGCTTTTGGATTCCTTTGTGTTTTATTGCTGCCTGCTCAAAATAACATGGTTTTCTGGGAGGGAAAAATCCACCATATTGTCTTTTCTTTCTAAAAACATAATTTACCTCATCATTCTCTCATGTTGGCTAGGTGAGGCAGTGTCAGTAATATTTACCTTTGTCCCTGTGAACTACATAACTGTGACCTCTTAAGCAAAGTAGGATTTCCCATGGTTTCAGATGGTTATGCCTGCTACCATTTATAGGAAAGCCTTCTGGTTTCAGACAATTATAATTCACACTGTAAAATCTCCTAGAAGTTCAAGTAGGATATTTTTTTTAAAAATTAAGCCAGCATCTTCAGAAGAAAAACATTATGATTTTAATACTTTTTTTTTGCAAGACTCAGTACAGTTCCAAATAGCAAAACAGAGTAAATGTCAGGCAGACCTAAGACTGATGTAGAAGCAATATTTTAAGAGCAATTTAAAGTTGGAGTTTTCTAACTTTAAAGCCTGGGCTGCTGTTATACAACAAGCGGGATAGATAATTGTTTTCCCTCTTAATAAGCATCCAAAATAGGCATACATCTAAATTATTTGTGTTTAAGTTTTGAGGCCTTTTATACAACTGTAAGATCAGCTGCATCCATAGGTCTGTTGAGCTGCTCATTTTCTTTTGCATATACCAGCCATTTTTGTATAGGCTGATAGGAAACAAATTGCTTTCAAACATGCTTTTAAAGGAGAAGGTTTCTCATTTGTAAAATGTGGAGATCTTGTGCTTATCTTGGTTGCAGCTTTCTATTTTTTATTTACAATCAGCTTTGCAGCATTCCTGGCTTTCTGTACTTATCATAAAGCCCAAGGAAAATGGACATACAATAATCTCTCTGCTGTGGCTTTTTTCAGATCAGGAAGTGGGGGCAATCAAGGAACCGCTGAGCTATGGAGAGATATGAACTAGGAAAAACAACAACCGGGAGCTTCCTCAATCAACCGTCTCTCAGCAAAGGTGAGCTTAAAAATGCCACCAAAAGAAATTCTAAAAATACCCTGAAAATGAATCAGAAACTTGAGCCTCTCATGAGGAAAACAGTTTTGAAGGAAGAAGGAGAATACATTTGGACAGAGTATTTTTTACTCAGGCAGATGTGACTCAAAAAAACATCACACAAAAGTTTGATGCAGCAACACCTAAGATTGTAGCCTTTAAAGGAATTCAGCCTCAAGAAAGAGAAAAGCTGAAGGAATTAGGTGCCATTCTTCTTACATTATTGTTTATTTTGATGCATGTTTCCAACCAAATGTTCAGGATGGTATACAACAAAATCAAAATGCATAATTAAAAACTACATAATAAAATTATGACAAGGCAAGAGAAATAAACAATAACCAACATTAACACACTGAATATTTAATATTTAAACATTAGGTTTAAAAATTAATAAGAAAGAAGACACCAAAAAGAAACAACAATCATTATATGAACCCCGAAGCAGAAAATTAAACTAAAATTAGAGTACAATATTTATACTATATGCATATTTATTTGAAACTAAGTCTCACTGTGTACAGAGGTACTTACTCTCAGGTAATTGTATAGTTATGTATTCATTATAAAGAAGTCATTCTGACATGTCTGTAATACCCTCTTGAATAGATTTTATTTTATGCATTTATGAATTTTGAATGCAGATATTTTCTCAGTCAGAATCACACAGAAATAATCAATTTACTTACAGGAAGGGTGGGGTTTTAATTATACAGTTGTGGCCACTATCTTGACTTTTTTGATATCTCCTTTGGACACATTGTTAGTTATTATTTATTTGTTTATTAGATTTGTAACTCCAGGTGGTGAACACACATAATATTTCTTCATTCTCTTATATTCCCCACAACAACAACCTTGTAAGGTGAATTGACTTGAGAGAGAGTGACTGGCCAAAGTTACCCAGCCAATTTTCATTCCTAAAGCAGGCCTAGAACTCATGTTTCCTGGTTCCTAGACCAGTACTTTAGGCACTATAACAAACTGTCTCTCTTTATATTCACATAATTCATATAAATAAGGATTGTGAAACAGTAGGCTTTGCTTCAGTGTTGTGCATGCAAAGTCATTTATTCATCTGAACAACTATCATTGGACAGAATATTTATTTTTATTTTCTTTTTTATTTACTTTCTGGCATAGCTATTTGAACAAGGATTAAGAGATTTCAAACAATCTTGAAGACATGATGTTTATTGGACTAAAGTTCCCACAGTTAGCTTTCTTCTGCCATTATTGCGATTTTTACAATAGTATTGTTAATAATAAAATATAAAATAATAATATATTTAATTTGATCTAAAAAGAAATATAAAGGTGGAAGGTCACAAAGCAAAATACCATTTTCCAATTTTATTTTTTCCCTCTAAAAATAAAGACTTTGGACCTATAATGCTTTAGTAAATGTTCTTAGAAAAGAATAATAAAACCATAATTGTAGGTCAATACTGAATTTGAGGGTGCTAGTGGCAGGTGTATCAGCAGGATCTGATTATAAAAAGTTAATATAGTGACATGATGGTACAATTCAAGCTCCTCAGGTTTTTTATTATTTATTATAAGGAAAATTAGAAATTTAACTCATTCTTAGTAACTCCAGGCAGCTTACAAGACTAAGGTTTTTATGCATGAGTCCTGTGCATGCACATAAACACACACACACACACACACCATAGATAGGCTACGATTGAAGAGCTTCAGCCACCTTCTTGACATTTTTCGCCATACTGAACAAAATGGGACATTGCTTTCATTTGAGTAATAAGAAGTCTGTGCTATGTTGTATCTGTGTGGATGTCCAGTTAGTGAATTAACAAGACCAAGGCAGCAATTCTGTGAAGTGATATTTGACAAGTATTCATCATTCCTATTATGCCAATCTACATAAAAGCATCTAAGAACAACATCTTAAAAATTTGTAATTCTTCCTTCCTTCCTTCCTTCCTTCCTTCCTTCCTTCCTTCCTTCCTTCCTTCCTTCCTTCCTCCCTCCCTCCCTCCCTCCCTCCCTCCCTCCCTTTCTTCCTGGATAAAAACAATTTAAGGCACATTTTAGCTTATAAACAATAGTTCCAGAGCGAGTTAAAAGGTTTGAGATAACCTTTAATTTTTCTTCACCGTTTTTATTTTTCTGTGCTGCAGAAAAACTGGAAAGGTTGATGGATACAGTATAGTTTTAAATGATGTGTCTTGTTTATGATGCTTCTTATGGCCAATTTCTGTAGCATTTGAATGGGACCATATGATTATAGTCTTAGGTTGTCATATAAATAGACTTATTTTGTTCCATTTCCTGTTCCTTTCACTGTCCTTGTCAATAGAATGGATAAAATTTATATCTTATCCTGTTTCTGATTGACTCAGCTAACATCAGAATAGATTAAATGTGTGCCAGTGTGACCACAAATTATTTCTTTTAACAATGACTTATTGAATTTAATGCCAGATATACTTTGTTCACATTCTGTATTTTAGTCATTTGGCATAAATCGTAGTGCAGTCTTATCTCAAAAATTGATATGTAGTTTTGTGCATTTTCCTCAGTGATTCATTTAATAGGGGAAGGAGAGGGAGAAAATAATCTTTAGTTGTTATATCAGTTATAAATGTCATTCCAGAGGAACAACTCATTCACACAAGAATTGATATAGTCAATACATATTCCTTTAATTGCAATGGATTTTTCAATTGATTCTAATAAAAACTGATTTTTGATCAGATTAATTCAATTCATACACAGACAAAAATCAATATTTATTGGATGGTTTTCTCACACCTAGATATACTGCATTATGGTATTTGATTGTTTGGATCATTCACTGTGAACACAAACCATGGTTAGACCTTTGACACAGCCAAGATCATTGCCATACGGTGGTTTGTGATGGTCAATTTAAAAGAGAGAAAACCAATGGCAATGGACATATTAATGTGTCTGGAATCTCTACAAGTTTAAACTACCAGAAAATTGCTTTCATACTTAAGCTTGTGCAATTTAAATGGTTATAGATCAGATGTTGATTATTTCTTTATGTAAGTGCTGAAGAAACTATTTTGAGAACAAAATGTGTCAACCATAAACATTAAACTTACATTTTTGTGGAACAATAATTTACATGGAATCTTATATTAATACGATTATTGTGTTAGCCCCACTCCACCAAAAAAAAAAGGGGGGGGGAATCAAAACTACTCATTTTACTATTTATCTTCTTGTCATCCATCAATTTCATACTTATTAGATGAGTTGGAGATGGTATATTATGTATACTATAAATTAGTGTTTTTATGTCTTTGGGCAAGCTTCTTCAGACCTATAAGAGGGAAAAACTTCACATTTCTGAGTGAAGAAAATAATTGTCTTAAATGAAATATGTTTCATTTGTCATAAAACTTCCTCCAAGTTCCTACTCTTTCTTTAAGTTTTGCCAATATATGTCCAGTCCATTGCTTAGCTCATGAGACTGATACTGAGAAGGTTAGCAAACAAACTGGAATTCAATGTGGAGCATGGATTTATCAATCAAGATTAAAAAAAAACATTCCCATAGAAAAAAATAATACATTACAATAAAAAATAAGAAATAGCAAATCAAAACAAATCTCCCTGAAGAAATAGCTATAATGTCCAGGAGAATATTGTAGAATATTCTTTCTATTTCCAAGAGTGTCTGGAAAATCTTATTTCTTATAGTTTTCCAAAAAAATAAATACATCATTTTTTTGTGGAGAAATGCTTTTCTGAAAAGGTGGTGATGGGAGTTGCAGGGTACACTTTGAGAATTGCCAAATAGTATTGGAGTTTTGTAGGAATGAGCAACTGTGGCAAACTGAATGGACTCCAAGATATACTTAATTATTGATACTGAATGTAAAATTTTGTATTAATGAAATGAAATAGTGTGTCTGGTATATATACAGATCTAACATTAGAGTTTAGAAACTAAAGTCCTTATTTCATCTTAGTTCGATATTGGTAAAAAAAAAATCTTTCCAATATTGATATGGCAAAGCCTCACAGGAGAACTTTGGACTCTTGTTCATTGCAACAAAACTTTTAATTTTTGGTATATAAGCCTAAAACCAGGAGAGAATATTTCAGCTGAAATTTGTTTAGTCTGGACTGTCAGTGTTACCACTAATTATGCTCCCAATCTGACTTGTTTTTCTTTTGGAAAAAAAAAATACATGAATATATGCAGTTCCTTTTAATAGGTCGTTGGACAAATGCTGTTTATTTCTGAGTTGACCTTTTCTATCATATTCCCAAATTAAAATGCTGATTGTCCATAATGTTTTACACATTTGGTTAGAATTTTTATGTTTTTGACCCTAAAATGTGACAATGATCCTTGCTTCAATGATCTTGGCCTTCTATAAGCAATTGAAAGTAAGGTGAAAAAAGTAAGGTTTTACATTTAGGCAAGAAAAACAAAATGCACAGGTACAGTATATGTGGTACCTTGCTCAATAGTAGTAATTGTGAGAAGGATCTTGGAGTCCTAATGGACAATCATTTAAATATAAGCGAGCAGTGTGCCACAGCTGCCAAAAAAGCCAACACAGTTCTAAGCTGCATAAACAGAGGGATAGAATCAAGATCCCAGGAAGTGTTAATACCACTTTATAATGCCTTGGTAAGGCCACACTTGGAATACTACATCCAATATAATGCCTCACCTATCAGGCTTCTTTAAATCTGTGACTTGGGAGCTCTCTTATAATGGATGTTCTGTCCTTGAGCACAACAGCTATTGGCCTTTAGATAGACTGTATAATAACTGTAAAAACAAAAGATTCATGACACTGGGTTTACTGCAGTAGATGAATAAACTATATTTAATTTTGTATGTAAATCACAAACTGGATGAAGAGTTAATTACAAAGTTGCAATCTCTTATTATGACTATTCAGAACAAAAGCAAGAAATGAAAACTCTTGTCTATTCTTAGTGTCCTGCATATTTGTAAAACTTTAAGGAACATGATTCTAGTGACATACATTCAATGATCCCTTTGGAAATTGGATAAGTATGGCTTCAAATGTCTGTCAGTCAGTCAGTCTGTCTGTCTGTCAATCATATATTATCTCTCTATCTACAAAATTAAATAGCAAATGCACTAAGAGACACATATATCTGCAAGAGAAAAATAATCTGTGATAATATTGTATGCATCATTGTAAAGTCACCCATTTTGCCAAATGTTTGCATCCATTTGCACCAATGACATTAAGAATATGTCTTTGTTTCAGTTTTCCACTGGACTGCAGATAAAGTTTTGGTTTCATCACTTTCTGTCACAATAGCAGCAGAATTGATACCACTCCTAAAACCACACATAAAAACAAAAATAAAAACAAAGTCTATTAGATTTTGAGAATTCCTTGCTTCTAAGAAATATACCAGAGACAGCTATGTTTATTTCTTTCAAAATTTCTGAAGCAAGTAAAGGAGCAAAAAGAAATGTGTTTTAAAAGAAGAGCTCCTTGGTTATTTTTATTTTGCCATATAAGAAAAAATACCTGTGAAAGGATTTTTATCAACAATATTGTTTTTCCTTTTTTATGAAATGTCTCAGTAGTCGGGTTTTAAGGCTCACAACATGTCAGTTGAAGTGTAGAAGGTATAAATTTTGTCAATTAATTAACTTGATGCAATATATTTCCCACAGAGGTCTTGATGCCAACTGTCTACCTTTCAAGCACTAGGCATATTATATTTATAGAAGCTTGGGGCTTTTATTGCAAGTGTTACATAAATGAAGTCTCACAAGGCAATAAGACAAGTACAATAAACAAATCGTAATGTCTGTTGACTGAAATGCAGCCAATAACAGACTTATGGCAGGTGTGACATTGGAAAGCTAAATTGAAATTTATAAAATGCAAGTGATAGAATTTCACTTTTCTTCCTAAAGCCCCTGTCACATTGCACCAATGGATGGAAAGAGGATGTAAAACGGAGAAAAACACTTGCCATCCGTTGGTT
>BHFT01071450.1:0-11597 GCA_004320025.1 Laticauda laticaudata | reverse complement strand
GCAAGCCTCTATATAAAGGGCTGCCGCGGCTTGAGCCAATGTTCTGTTACTGTTGCTGTTAACCGAATAAAGAGTTTTTAGTTGGAACCCGGTCTCACGCGATTCTTTTCCGGACGGAACAAGAACTATAGCTATATCAGTTTGAGGAAACTAGATTTTAAATCGCTATAATTTTTCTATAAAGTTTGTTTGAACTCAGGTTTATCTTTTCTCATCTCCTGTCAAAAGCTCCCATAGAACAGAGAAATCTGGCTAGGGAATTAATACTTTTTCATTTCAATTCCATTCATCAAAAGTAAGTGATCCTCTGAGATTTTTCATTTTATTAATTTCAAAGCATTCAAGCTAAAGAAAGCAGGGAGAAGAAAGATGATTCAATCTGTAAGTAGAAAGAAAGCCGAAGTTTCAAAGAATAGTATTGGTAACAAGCTTTGCAGGCCAGTACTACATGAGAAAGACCAAATTAATTTAGAAAACAACATTATGATAGAAACAACCTCTGGTTTGTGCTATTTAGACATCATGGTGTTTCCTTCATTTTCCCCCCCAAAAAAGGAGGTAAAATGCAACACCTCTGACACATCTTTTGCCCCTAATAGACCATAGGCTTAAAGATGTCAAAAACTGATGCATATATAGAACAAAAACAGAACAATTTCTATATAGCCTGAGCATAGCCTGAAATTATGAATCTCTGAGACGAGCGCATGAAATTTAGAGGAAAAAGAATTCTTTGTTATTAAACAGCCTATATACTATAATAAAGCAAATGCATCCTTAAGGCTCATATTTTGTTTCATAATACTGCATTTAAACATGGCATTTTTTTTCTGGAGGAAAGGAAACAGTGGAAGGTACATTGTGAACATTTGTATGGAAATGAGTGCTATTGTATGTCAATGTTGGTCAGGGAATAATTCAGGAAGTCTCCATGGTTATTTAAGATATTTATGGACAAATGTTTCAGGAATAGTTGTGGGGATATTAGAGGAATGTTAATTGGGAATAGGAATGTTTGTATACATTCATATTGAGGTAAATTGAGGTAGTCCTCAATTTACAACCACAATTCAGCCCAAAATTTCTGTTGGTAAATGATACATTTGTTCAGTGGATTTTGCTCCATTTTACAACCTTTCTTGCCAGAGTTGTTAAACGAATCATTGCAGTACAGTTAGTAACACAGTTGTTAAATGAACCTGGTTTCCCCATTGACTTAGTTTGTCAAAAGGTTGAAAAAAATGATATCAGGACCCTGGGACACTGCAACCATCATAAGTGCATGCCAGTTGCCAAGCATCTGAAATTTGATCATGTGACCATGGAGAGGTCACAATGATTGTAACTGTAAAAATGGTCATAACTCACTTTTTCCAGTGATTTATATTTAACTTTGAATGGTCACTAAATGAACTGTTGTAAGTTGAGGACTACCTGTACTTTTATATAGAGATAATGGTATGTTGTTGGTGAAGAGCCAAAATGGAATACAGTAAATCTCAATTAACTTAATGATGAAACAAAAAATATATAGATTTGAGCATTCATTTATTGATGGCCAATATAGTTTTATTTGAAAGTGAAAATAGAGTGAACAAAAAGGCAAACTGGAAAACTAGAGTACTTCAGATACCATCATAGAAGAGAAATTGTATGGAGAAATTTTAAAGCATGCCTGTGATGATAGCAAAATAGCACATAGCATGTAGTTTGTTGCAAAGAATGAATATGAAGAAATAAAAATGGCCATGCCCTAGAGTACACTGCCCAGTTTCTTATATGGAAATTTGAGTTGGATATATCGGGAAAACCATAAAAGTATATTAAATGTGATGGGAGACAAACTTTTATAAAATACTTGTGGTGAGATAAAAAGAGAGAGCATTAAGAATGAATGAGTGATTGATGCATGTAGGGTAGATTCAAAAGTGAATAATCACTTTAGACATCACTTTTAGATTAACAGAGTTGGAAGGTAGCTTGTAGGTCATCTAGTCCAACCCCCTACTCAAGGAGGATATTCTACATCATTTCTGATAGATGGCAGTCAGTAGAAAAGAAGAGCATTCAGGTTATTTGAAGAAAATGGGAAAGGATGTGATTTGGTTTCGTTGATGAGAGCCTGAAAAAGAGAAAGACAAGAATTTTAAAGAACAAAAGGCAATATAGACACGATGAAAACAAGGATGGTTTGCAAGGATACATAGACAGGTATAATAAATAATGTTTATGCAAACTAGAATTATCTAGATTGTATTTCTTTTTCTCTTATCTCCTGCCATTTTCTGGCTGCTGTCACTCTTTTTCTGTACTTTGCATAACATTGATTACCTGCGATCAGTGGTGGAATTCAATTTTTTTTACTACCGGTTCTATGGGTGTGGCTTGGTGGGCATGACAGAGGAATGATACTGTAAAATCTCCAGTCAGAGGTGGTATTTGCCAAATGACTCAAAATTTCAGTTACTGGTTTTCCAGAACTGGTCAGAACCTGCTGAATATCACCTCTGCGCCTCAATATGGAATTGCCTTCTGGCTGGGTCATACTGTGTGGCTGGCTGTATGTTAATTCAAACAAAATAAACTTTTCAAGAGTTCCATGAATCTTCAGTTGCCTGTAGGTGGCAGCATTGGAATATGAAACCCAACGCTAATCCTCTGAGAGAAAGAAAATACAGAGAACTAAATGGGAATTCGGAGCCTTCGGGTTGACTATAGCAGTGGTCCCCAACCTTTTTTGTACCAGGGACCAGTTTCACGCAGAAACACTTTTTCAAGGACCGGCAAAATCAATTCTTCCCCAATAGTAAAGGGCTTCTTAGCTTTAGCTAATATAAAATATATATTTTAATCACGATTATTCATTCTTTGTGGCCGGGTACAAAATGATCCATGGCCCGGTACTGGTCCGGGGCCCGGTGGTTGGGGACCCCTGGACTATAGTATCTACTTAACTATACTACAGTTGTCCCCGAGTGCCTGCATAGACTGTGATGTGACTTGTTTCCACACCCTGGTGGAATAGGACTCAGGCATCTGATATTCAGATGACAGCCAAATTTTCTGATTTATTGCTCACTGGCTCAGTTCCTCAATATATCTGGGTTCCATGCATTCAAAAAGCGGCCACACCCTTGGTTGCTGGAATGATCAGAGACTCACATGATGTTGTGTTACACTGCAGCATTGCACTAGTTCCCCCTGCATCTGTTTATTTTCAATCAATTTCAATTGTATTTCTATCCTCCTCGATCATATTTGTTCCTCCAAATATGGCTAAGCTCTCTGGAATCAAAGGCTAGGCTGACTGGAACATCTCCAACGCATAGTGCAGCAAGTAATAGTTGGTAATAGCTATGTGAGTTCAGCCTCACAGACTGATAGCACTGAAAAGTTCAACATTCCCCAAATGCTAGTTATATTGAAACACATCTTGGAACAGGGAAGTACAGATAGTACAAGAATTCATTGCGAGACTGTTTGAAGTTACAGTGGCAACTGAAAAAAGTGACTTATGACCATTTTTCACACTTATGACCATTGAAGCATACCCATGGTCACGTGATCAAAATTCAGATGTTTGTCATCTGACTCGTATTTATGATGGTTGCATTGTCCTGAGATCAGTAACTTTTGAGACCTTCTGGCAAGGAAAGTCAATGGAGAAATCAGATTCATTTAACAATCCCATCACTAATTTAAGAACTGCAGTGATTCACTTACTAACTCTGGCTGGAAAGGTCATAAAATGGGGCAAAACTCACTTAACAAATGGCTCACTTAGCAACATAAATTTTGGAGTAAACTGTAGTCGTAAGTGGGGGACTAACTGTATCTTTGTTTTAAAATGACTAAATGGGTTAAAATCCTGTGGTTGATTGATTTTAGCAGGATGGAAGGAGGAAGGGATTGATTGGATGGACAGACAGACCAACAGACCAAGCAAGAGGGATGTGAAAAATTAATAAAGAAAACATGAAGCAAATGTCATTGTTAGAATGAATATACAATATGATCTTTAATAAAAAAATAGACGGCATTTACAAAAATAAACAGATATATAGTGTGTAGTGCCTATGAAGGTGTTGAAATATAATTAGCAACTGGTGAATGCAAATATATTGCATTCTCCAGTTGGTATTGGGTTGCAACTACAATAATGAAGTACAACTATGAAAATCAGCTGATGGGAACTGCAGTCCACTCTCTGTCTGGCATTTCTTTCCGTGATCTAGAGGTGAGATAGTTTTTGTTTGAGTATATTATTATTATTATCATCTTAAACCAATTCTTTTTTATTTGTTTCAGTCTTTTAATGTACCGGTATTTGTTATCTAGAGTCATTTAAATGAGGCAGCTTCTGTATAATGTATAAAATAAAAAATATGGGTTGAGGAAGCCTTCTGTGCAACTAAATTGAGAAAGTCCTTCCTTTATTGTTGCGATGAGAGAAGGTGTTGCTTTGTCCACTTCCAGCACCAGTAGAATGTCCCTCCCATAGCAGACCCAACCACCCTGCATGTAACCTCATGAAAGAAGTTTGTTCAGCCCTGTGATTTTAAAATTAGCCACCTTGTTAATATTTTGGTTTTTCTAGCCTGTGGATTTTAATGACTGCCCCATGTACCTGACCTGGTAGTAGCCATGCAAATGGTACAAAACAACAGCAACAAGGAACATTGCTTTGAGATTACGTGGTCTGTGTCAGATCTATTTTCCTCTTTTTTCTGTATGTCTACAAGTGTATAAGGACAGTTCCACATTGCAGCAAAGAAAATGCTCTTACAAATGGATCTAGTGACATTTGTTTTTTCCTAGGCAGGACAACACTGAAAATTTAAGGTTGTTGGCCAATGATAACAGCAAGAAGAAAAATGAGCATCATAAGCATTCGGCAACAGACTCATAAGATAAGCAGTGTGCCCAGAGAGCATATGATTGTGGTGTGGTGAAGAGTGTGTTTGTCACATAGCTCTCTCTGTTGAGGAAGGGGGGAAGCATGGTATTGAAAGAGCTCTGCACACCCCCTCTAAGTGGCTGGGCAGTCCTCCAGCCTACGGGTTAGCCTTGCTGCTCATGAATCAGCCTCTTTTGAAAAAATTGCCTCCCCAGCTTGTTTACTTGGAAACTAAGTGCTTTAAGGAACAGGGTGCTTTCCATGCATAACAATGATCCCTGTTTTAGATGGTCTCTCTTTGCTCTCACTCATATTTACCAAGGGAGGCACATGTGCGCAAGGAAGCCCGCCTTTGCAAGAAACTTCCAGGAAACTGACCCAAAGAACATGAGAACATTTTCATTTTGAGACTGAGCTGACATTTGATGGCGCCAACATTTTAACTAACACGTACAAATGTGCCTGGTTTGGTTTTTCCCAGATCCAGATTGATAAGAGAACTTAATTAGTAAAACAATGAAGTTTTGTCTGGAATTCTCATTACTACATTTGCACAAGGATTTAATGGTCCATTGGGAAATACTGTGCTGAATTTAGGAGGGTCTGATGCTTCTGCTAAGTGAGGACCTGGGATACTCACTTCTACTCCAACAGCTGGTGACCAAATGCAAGCCTATAAAAAGCTAATAAAAAGAAAAAAAAATTCTCCTCATGTTTCATCTTATTACTTTCATAGAGAGTAGATTAGAATATAGTATAATAGCACTACATAGCAGAGCAGAACACAGCTTTGGGGGGGGGGGCTTCAAGCACACATCTATGCAGTTTTCTTGTCAATGTTTTTTTTTTTATAAGGGGCTTGCTTTGACCCTTATAAAATGTTTTTTTATAAAGGCCTTGCCTTCCAAGGTCACCAGTTTGGTTTTATGTCTAAGCAGGACTAGACCTCACAGTCTTCCAGTCTCTAACCCAGGGGTGCCAAACTCGATTTCATTGAGGCCCACATTAGAATTGTGTTTGATCTTGGGTGGGGGGTATGTGGCCAGGGTGTGGCCAGTTTGACATCACTTATGTTGGGGGCACCTATGGTGGCCCAAGTGCTCTATGAGCGAAAACGGGCTCCCGAGCTCCATTTTTGTCTGCAATGGCTTCCTGCAACCCTCTGCCAGTGAAAATGGAGCTTGGAAGGGCTGTGGCAGGACAGTTCTTCGCTGTTTCCAGGGCAGCCCTACGGGCCAGATCTAAGCACCCCGCCCACTGGCTGTAATTCAGATACGGATATTTTATGGACCCTTCAGCTGTCCTTGTCCAATGTATGGCATTGACATGGCAGCAGGGAATGGATGGTGAGGGCAGCAGTAGCAGGAGGTAGGACAACAGAGTGTGTATGGGGCGGGTGATGGCAGCGGAGGCCCTCTACAACAATCCCAGTTTCTTGTGTATCCCCTTGGGAAAATTATTTACCCACCCTTTCTCGAATTGTACTTAGAGCCAGATTGGTACAACGGTTAATATTTATTTGGAAAAAAATATAAATTTCTGTATAAGTGTAAGATCAGGATGAACCATTGGAATCCAGTGGGTATAACATGATTTTGTTTTCCATACCGAAGGATTAGAATGTCATACACATTTATCCCTCTCTGGTTTTAGCTCTTTCCTACATGATCGGCTTGCTGGATTAGAATATCGAAAGGGAAATATCATTCTGCCCTTTGTTTGACAAAGAACAAATGAAAGGGTAAAGTCCATTCATGTTGGTACTCACATTTATTGTACATATTAACTGTGTGTTGTTGCCCATGGCAGTTGGGGTGGGGGTTATTGCTTTTGGTGTTTTGTTTTTTAATTTTTTTCCATGCTATATTTTGGTTATTTGTAAGCTGCTGCCTAGAGTTACTGTGAGCAAATAGGCAGAACAGAAAACAATAACCCCCTCTCTCACATCCCCTGGCAACAACATATGGTTAATATCTATAATAGTTGTTATTACCAAGATGAATTTTAGAAAATATAAATTTTCTAAATAAATATTTGGATGTCAATCATGCAGCTTGTTTTTAGGGTTATAAGTTATCTGAACTGAAAAAAAATATTAAAATGTGTTAGCTGAACCTGTTAAATTCAGGCAGTCTTTAAGTCAATTAATGTAGAATCCCCTGTGTCATTTTTGGATGTAACTAAAAATTGGTACAAGTGAAAATAATTATCCCTGAATGTCTTTAAAAGTGCTAACATTTCTCAGGAAAATGTCAGCATTCTTTGTTGCTTGTTCTTCATTACTATAAATGATTTGCTCATGTATCAGGTCTACTTTGTTCGTTAGTCAGCCTTTTAAACAAAACCATTTAATATATTATTCCATTATTCTATTTAATAATGGGTACCAGCAACCAATAGTGAGTCAATATATTGTAACAATGTACAAAATAGCAATTAGTAGTAGATCTATTCACACTGGTATCGATTAAACAGAACATTAAGAAAATGTTCTGTTCTTGTTATATTGTTGCTGATCACTTAAAAGAACCCACAACTCTAAGGCTGGTAGGTTCTGAAGCTACATGATTCATGGTCTGGATGTGCCTTCCTGACAAGGCCCTTGGCTGCATCCCATTTGAAATTCTGCACTGCCTACCATCTCTTTTCTTCCTATTCAAGTTAATGGGATGTGGTGGAATACAATGCAATGCAATAACAAAGTTGGAAGGCACCTTGGATGTCTTCTAGTCTATCCACTCCTGCTCAGCCAGGAGAACCTACAGGTGAAACTCCAAAAATTAGAATATCATGCAAAAGTTCACTTATTTCAGTAATGCAACTTAAAAGGTGAAACTAACATATGAGATAGACTCATTATATGCAAAGCAAGACAGTTCAAGCCGTGATTTGTCATAATTGAGATGATTATGGCTTACAGTTCATGAAAATCCCAAATCTACAATCTCAGAAAATTAGAATATTACATGCAATCAATAAAACAAGGATTGTACATAGAACAATATCGTTCGGACTCTCTTGAAAAAGTATAAAGCATGCATATGACTCAGTACTTGGTTTGGGCCCCTTTTGCAGTAATTACTGCCTCAATGTGCATGCATGCGAAGCTATCAGCCTATGCACTGCTGAGGTGTTATGGGAAGACCAGGATGCTCAATTGTGGCCTTTCAGCTTCTTCTGCATTTTTCAGTCTGATATCTCTCATCTTGCTCTTGGCATGCCCCATAGATTTCCTTTTATGGGTTCAGGTCAGGGAGTTTGTGCCTTGGCCAAAATCAAGCACATAATCCCACGGTCATTGAAACCAGGTTTTGGAGCTTTTGGCAGTGTGGCAGGTGCCAATCCTGTTGGAAAAAGTTCCTTATAAAGCTCGTTTGCGGGAAGGAAACATTTGAAGTGCTCCAGAAATTCTCCTGGTAGACGGCTACATTGACCATGGACTTAATGAAGCACAGTGGACCAACACCAGCAGATGAACTTGGTCCCCAAAATCAACAAGACGAGGGAAAACTTCACATTGGACTTCACAGCATCTTTTGCAGTGTGCGGCCTCTCCATTCTTCCTCCAGACTCTGGTTCCTTGGTTTCAAATGAGATGCAAAGTTGCTTCGTCATCAGAAAAGAGGACTTTGGACTAGCGAGCAACAGACCAGTTTCTGTTTATTCTTTAGCCCAGGTAAGATGCTTCTGACCATTTGTTGTTCAGGAAGTGGCTTGACAAGAGGAATACGACCTTTTGAAGCTCATTCCAGATCTGTCTGTGTGTGGTGGCCTCTTGATGCACTGATTGCAGCTCAGTACCATCCTTTGTCCCCAACACTTTTTGAATGGCCTTTTTCCTGACAATTCTTTTCCTAGGTCTCAGTCAATCGATTTCTGGCTGCTGCTTATGCATTCTTTTCTTTCCACACTTTTCCCTTCCACATAACTTTCTATTAAGCTGGTTTGATACACAGCACTTTGATAACTTCAACTTGTTTGCTTTTGAGGCTTTTCCCTCCTATGGAGGGTGCATGATGATTTTCTGCACAACTGGTCAGGTCAGCAAGCCTGTTGCCATATTGTTGAATTCCTACTGAAACCAGACTGAGAACGTCAATTTAAAGGCTCACGATCCCTTTGCAGGTGTTATGCGCTTAATTAGCTGATTAAAGTTTGGGACACTTTGGCCTAGAAGATTGAAACCTCTTTTCACAATATTCTGATTTCTTGAAGGTTGTGGATTTGGGTTTCATGAACTGTAAGCCATAATATCATCTCAATTATGACACATCACAGCTTGAACTATCTTGCTTTGCATGTAATGAGTCTATCTCATATATTAGTTTTTCACCTTTTAAGTTGCATTACTGAAATAGATGAACTTTTGCACGATATTCTAAATTTTTGAGTTTTACCTGTATACAATCTCAGATAAGTGACTGTCCAGTCTCTTCTTAAAAACATCTAGTGATGGAGTGCCCACGACTTCTGAAGGCAAGCTATTCCACTGGTTAATTGTCCTGACTGTTAGGAAGTTTCTCCTTAATTCCAGGTTGCTTCTTTGTTTGATCAGTTTCCAACCATTATTTCTTGTCCAGTCCTCTGGTGCTTTGAAGAATAATTTGACCCCCTCTTCTTTGTGACAGCCCCTCAAATACTGAAATACTGCTATCATGTCACCTCTAATTCTTCTTTTCTTAGACTAGCCAGACCCTAATCCTGCAGCCCTTCTTCATGTTGTCCAGGCCTTAGATAATCTTAGTTGCTCTTCTCTGAACTTTTTCCAAAGTCTCAACATCTTTTTCTGCAACATGGTGACCAAAACTGGCTGCGGTATTCCAGGCGTGGTCTCACTGGGGTTTTGTAAAGTGGCACGAATACTTTACGTGATCTTGATTCTATAACTATTTATACACCCCAGGATTGTATTAGCTTTTTTTCACATTAGATTGTTCTCCATTGGTAGCTACTGTGCTGATGAGAGTTTTTTGAAGCCTAATTTCCATTTGCATTTGGTACAAGAAGTCCTGGACTTACAAGTATCCTTTTAGTAACAGTTCAAAGTTACAGTGGCACTGAAAAAAGTGATTCATGACCATTTTTTTCCACACATACAATTGTTGCAGCATCCCCATGGTCACAGTAGGCTGTGGTCAATTGTGACAAATGTTCTATTGAAGTTCAGGTAAATTATATCCACAGCATCTTTCAGATTTTATCAAGTGACTTTTCCTTTTTCATTTATGTTCAAAATAGTTAGTTTCACCTTCATTATCAATGCTTCCTGTGAACAGGTTGGTTTACTTCTCTAATGTTGAAAAATGTATTCTTCTTGCAGTCCTGGACATTCTCAATAATTTTCCTCAGCACATCAAAGGAAACAATTTTTTCTTGGTTCAGCTTTCTCATATCTTATATCAGCAGATGGAATTGCATGATATACCCATGTTTTTAATGTAAAAAGTGTGATTTACATAGTTCAAAGCCTTAGTATAATCAGTAATAAAAATGTCTTTTTGACATTCCCTTGCTATCATCCATCAGATGATATCCATGTGATCTGGTGATCCAATTTCTTCTGAATCCAGTTTGTGAACAGAACAGAATAGAATTGAATTCTTTATTGGCCAAGTAAGATTGGAAACACAAGGAATTTTTCCCTGGTGCATAAGCTCTCATTTTACATAAAAACAAGTGATAAATCATGATCATAATCATCATAAGACACATTAATCAGAAATTATAAGATACAACTCTTAACGATAGTCATAGCATATTAAATAAACAATTAACATAAATCATACTAGGATACAAAATGAAACAATATGACTCATAAGATACAGGCAAGAAAGTTATAGTCATAAGAAAATAAGGATATCGATAATAAGATGAGAAGAATAATAGTAATATAGCCTTACTAGGTAGTTTGACAGTGTTGTGGGAATTAATCTTATCAGGTGAGCAGAATCAATTGGGAGCAATTATGATGAATGAATTAAAAACCTGTTTTAAAAGGTGTCTTTCAGAACCTTTTTAAATTAAGAGGATAGGTCCTTTATCAGATTCCAAGGAGCTGAGACATCTACAAAGAAGACCATATCTCATGTGGATATGGACAAATGTATGACAACTGTGATGGTTTTCCTGAAATTACCTCAATGAGTGATGGGATCCTATAAAAGAGTACTCCCTTTGTTATATTTCTTTGCAGAATACCATCGAAGCTTTCTCCTCTTCAGTAGATCATGTTTTAACTTGATCTGTCTTTTGAACTTGCTATCATGAATGACTTTTTTGGGAGTGTATACCTCTGATGGCATCTCTCAGAGCATTATTAGGATGTTCAAAGAGATATCTCTCTAATTTGAGGATTAGGAGACAAGCTGTCAATTGTCCATGAATCCTCATCGATAAAGGATAATTATCTGTTTGAATGGAAATCTACTCTTGTTTGGAGGTGTTCTTTATTTGAAATACTATTTATTTTCTGTACAACAGAAGTAGCAGGACAACTATTCATTCTATTTACCACTGTAAAGAATTATAATATATATTTATTTATATTGGAGATCATCAGTCCTTGGTCTGTGGGTTACCTACAGCCTATCCCAGTTTCGTGGCCCGCAAAATTGTAGTATTAAAATTTAAGGCCCTGTCACACTGGCTGACGGATGCAAAACGTTTGTAAAAAGGACACAGCAGACGAGAAAAATGTTCC
>BHFT01071447.1:0-25030 GCA_004320025.1 Laticauda laticaudata | reverse complement strand
TATGCAAATTTGGGGCACTTTTGAGAGCAGATAACAACGGATGGAACATTTTCTCGTCCGCTGTGTCCTTTTTACAATACGTTTTGCATCCGTCGGCCGATGTGACCTGGCCTTAAAGTCCTACTTTCTGCAATCGAGTTTGAAGAGGATATTACATTGAGTTTGTATCTGTTGTGTGCTCTTGTATTTTATGGTTGAAGCTGAAGTAGTCATTGACTGGCAGGACATTGTGGCATATAATTTTGTGTGCTACCCTTAAGTCTTACCATAGACAGCGTAGTTCAAGGTTGTCCAAGCTCAAAATCTCAAGCCTGGTGATATAGGGTATTTTGTTGTGAGCAGAGGAGTGTAGTACTCTTCTGGTGAAATACTTCTGGACTTTTGTATTAATGTCTGATATACAGTGCAGATTCCAGACTGAAGAGCTGTATTCGAGTATTGGTCTAGCAAAGGTTTTGTATGCTCTAGTTAGCAATTTGATATTTCTGGAGGAGAAGCTTTGCAAGATTAGATTTACAACTCTTAATGCCTTTTTGGCAATGCTGCTACAGTGAGCTCTGGCGCTTAGGTCATTTGATATGAGAACTGCAAGGTCCAAGGTTGTGGTATTATTTATCCTTCTTATTTTCTTTATTCCCCACTTTTACTGGTATAATGGTAGTGGTGGTGATGATGATGATGATGATGATGATGAACTGGAGACAAATTCCTTGTGTGTTGAATCACACTTAGCCAAATGAATTCAATTCAATTCAGTTTTATTCATGTTCATTTACCCCTTTGCTTACTATACCTTGTTTTACAAACATTTGTACATTATATAGTCCTTTTTAATACAGTATATTATTTTATATTGCATCCATTTTATATGATTCTGAACACATGTTTTCCTAATTTATTGAAGGAATTTTCCTCCCCTTTGTTCATTTTAATGTTCAAAAAATTGTGGCTTCTGAAGGACAACTTGGCTTGAAAATATGAAATTGGATGAACCAAGAAACCAATAAAATCCAGAACTGGTGAATTTGGTGCCAGTATTAAAAACATAGCCTAGCATGTGAGGTCTCTCTTCATTGCAGTTGTACAGCAGGGTCTTAAGAACTTCCTGGAGTGTTAACAGGAAGAAACCAAATTACCTTGAGGGACAGGGAGACATGCCCCCCCCCCCAAAAAAAAGAAGCTATTACCAAGAAACTCAGGANCCCCCCCCCAAAAAAAAGAAGCTATTACCAAGAAACTCAGGATTCCTCAGTCTCTGGATATATTGCACTACCCATTTCTCTAATTTTAAGATAGCAAAAATACATCTCAAGATCACAAGATTGCAGAAGATTGGATTAAGTTCTCATGTCATGGGGGGAGCATGGTCAGAATTTGCTGGGCAGCTTGTTTGACCTGGCAATGATTGAAGAGAAAAAGAAAGAAAGAAAGAAAGAAAGAAAGAAAGAAAGAAAGAAAGAAAGAAAGAAAGAAAGAAAGAAAGAAAGCCTTCCTCTTGTCCCTTGATGATTGGTTAGTAGCATATTGTGAGCCCCTCACCATAATTGCAGTGATCCTGGATATGGCTGAATAGGTTTCTGTCAGCTGCATGTTCATTTTAGCAAGATGAATTATACACATTAAACAAATTAGGCAAATTACACATATTAAGATGAGTTACTTGATCTTGAGCTAAATGAAGGCAAATCAATTATTGCAAATTAAGCAATTATAAATGGAAGGCAAACGAAAAGTTTGTTTTCCCTTGATTTGGAAAGAGAGGCATGATTTTAGATCTCTACAGAATGAACTGCTTTAGGCAATATCTATGTGAGGGGATGAGCCCTTTGGCTTCACCACAGCCTAACTCAGGAGCCCATCTACTTACAAAGAGTCCCGCACAATATGACAACAAAAGTTCCATATCTTTTGATGTACCTAAATAAGGTAAGAAAGGTCCCCGCTGGAGAAGCACTTATCACTCAGAGTTCAGAAGGTTGAAGGATTGAGTAACCAAGATGTGAAGAAGAGCTAGTGAGAGCTCTCCTTATTGCTTACACAATTCTAATCACACAAGAAGGGCTTGGACTAAACAACAGCATCTAATTCTGAATAAGCATGCAGTAAATCCTTGGTTTAACTGACCTCAGTTTTAGCAGATTAAAGACAACATCTCTCCATATATTATATGTTCTACCTGTGCATAAAATATTATCTGATAAAATGTGTAATCAGTGCATGAGCAAAATCCCATATGCAGTCACAAGACATTCTGCTTTAAAGGATAAGTCTTCCACCACTCATCTCTTAAATTGAAAATTTATTGCATTGCAGATGAAACTCTTGTGAGTTCATAGTGTACTCTTGCTCTAATACTTTCTTATCACTTCAACAAGCTGGTCCATGTTACTCAAAATTTGTGTCCATGTGTAATCTCCATCTTTGTTGCCTATCACTGTCCCCAAGCATGGAAGCCTATGGCTTTGCGTTCACACAGGAGTCCTTCTGGCATCATGCAGTTATGTGCCTTTTTCACAGGCAGAAATATAACACATAAACTCCATCTTGTATTGATTCTAAATATAATGGGACATGGTTGGGTTTCTATAAGCTTGTCCTGCCCAGGACAACATGCTTCCCTTCTGCCAATCCTGCCCAACATACTACTGCACGTAGCTATTCTACACAGCTGTTCATACATCTGTCTTCATTTCTCCTTGAATTCTAGAAATAAAAATGTGATTTTTTGAAAAAAAAACTGGAAATTTGCAACCTGAACTGAAATGTTTCCTTCTTCCCACTGCCCCATAAATAAATGTGCAAAAGCAAGATGATATGGAATATATTGTACTTGCCTTGGACTATTGTTTGATGTATGTAAAACCTGAAATACAAATGTTAAATAAAAGAAAGTCATGTAACAATAACAAAAATAATTTCAGAATTCAGAATTATTGAAATAACTTAAAAAGTATTTATGTGTTGTATTATTTTTAGTATTTTAAAAATGTATTGGATATAAAATCTAAATCCTAATAACATCTTTGGGAAATATAACCCAGTTTTTTTTAAAAGTCTAGTTTCTTTCCTTAGCCCAAGTTAAAGTCAATGCTGCTGCTTTAATTAAAGAAAACTATCTTAGGAGAACTGACTGTAGCTCTCCCATGCTTCATCTAGCTTGGCCTTGTGGGTGGAACTACTAATTACTTCAGCAAATATGTATTTCCCATTCACCATTATAAATCAATAGCAAAATGTACTTTGGGGGGAATCATAAGCTGATTTGATTTGAAGGTGTTTTAAGTAGTGGTGGAATTCAAATGTTTTTACTACCGGTTCTGTGGGCATGGCTTGGTGGGTGTGGCAGGGGAAGGATACTGTAAAATCTCCAGTCAGAGGTAGTATTTGCTGGCTCTCCAAACTACATAAAATTTCCACTACCGGTTCTCCAGAACTGGTCAGAACCTGCTGAATACCATCTCTGGTCTTCTTTTAAGGGTCTTCTTTTAATATAGTAGCAATGAAGCCATAAGTTATTGTCACCAGGTCCTCCTCCACCAGGTAAGTCAACAACTGGTAAACTAGCAAAGCTGGACAAAGGCCCCTGTAGCTACAGCTTCTACTGGCTGTTAAAACAGGTGCCATAAGTCCAGAAAGAGTATACACACACACACACACACACACACACACACACACACACACACAAATCTGNATACACACACACACACACACACACACACACACACACACACACACACACACAAATCTGCTTTTTCACAGATAGTGGTGGCCTATCCAAAGACAACAACAATATTAATGTATAAAATCAAAGTACAAGCAGCAATGCCCACTTGCTCGGATTCAGGCTGATCTGTCTAGACCCTAATAGCCTCTTGCTCTCATTACCATCCAGATAGACTAATTCAAAGCTTTAAATGAGATTGCCTTTAAAAACTACTTGGGAAGCAAGTACAAGTGGTAGATAATGCAGCAGCATTCTTTGTAGTGTGTCCACAGCATGGATGTCAAACTTGCAACGTCACGTCATCACATGATGTATCATGACTTTTTCCCCCTTCGCTAAACCAGAGGTGAGTGTGGCCAGTGTGTGATGAATCCAGCCCACAGGCTGTGAGTTTGACACTCCTACAGGTCCTCTACTGAGAATACATGACACAAATACTGCAAGCAGCAGGGAAGGTGAACAGACCACTTAAATAGGGGCACCACAGCTTCAAATCATCATTTCTCGCAGGAACATTTTTGACCAGAGTTAGCTGGTCTGTACACCCCCATTGTTGCTCTACAATCCTTGCACTAGTTACCAATCAGTCCTGGGTACCATTTACAGTATTGTTTTTAACCTATGAAACCTGCAGTACCACATTGTTCAACCAGTAGCAGTTTCGTCTAGTAGAGCATCAAGGAAAAGCTCCTCAGAGCACTAGACTTCCATCAGTGAAGAGGGGCTAAACTTACAGGGGCCTTCAAACTTGACAGCTTTAAGACTTGTGGACTTCAACTCCCAGAATTCCTCCTCCAGTTATGTTAGCTCAGGAATTCTGGGAGTTGAAGTCCACAAGTCTTAAACTTGCCAAGTTTGAAGATCCTTGGGCTGAAGCTAGAATCCACTGCTTCTCAATGGCAGCACTGATGCAATGGAACCCGCTCTCTGCAGAGATCAGGTAGTCTTCAGGAGGGTTTTTTTTCCCCCTTCTTTTTCCAGAGAGCATTCAGTAATACTTATCCAGTCTACCAACTTTTTTTTCCTGCTTATTTGTTTTGATATGTATGTTTGCTGATTTTTCTGATCTTTTGATTTAATTTTTGTTTTAACTTAGCCATGAATGTTTTAATATTGTTCTTTATTGGTCTATAACTAACTGATTAATTCTGATGATGGTGCCTATCTTGTACATTGCCACAAATTGCAGAAATATATAAAATAAATAAACACTGGAGCTTTTTTTCTGTGGAGTAATCTTACTGGGACATATAATGGGCAAATAAACACTGACAGAGTCAGCATCAAAAGTGAAAATGAATCTCTATTTTGTGACATTCCTTTTCTCTCTCTCTCTCTCTCTCTTCCAAGCTGTAAATAGTAAAGCATGGAATTATATATTTAGCCAATTATCTGAACTGATTTCTTACACCATCATTATCAGAATTAGTTAATTATAGACCAACAAAGATATAAAAATATTTTCTCAGAAGTACATTTAATGTAGTGTTAAAGCTCTAATTTTAATAACAATATATAAACAATTATTTTTAGTGACACTTGAGCCATTCAAATAAAGCAAGGTGAGGAGAGAATCAACAGATCATCTTGACAACACAGAGATAATTGCAGTAAACAATCTCCAAGTCTTTTATCAAAGCTTCCATTAAAAAAAACAATTAAAACCTTCATGGAAAATAGATTCACCATTACTAAAGTAATAGGACATGATGTAATGAATGAATGCATATAAATGATAAATTATTTATTGGAAATCACAAACCATAAAATGTAATGAGATGTTTTTCAAAAAAAAATAGCACCTAACAAAATGTTCTGCATTTAATAAAATTTACAAATCAGCTGGTTTGGAATTCTACAAAATTGGACATCTCAAACAATGAAGTAGAAAAGAGAAAATTTGGAGCTAATGCACCTAAAGTAAGCATATCCAACCTATTGAAGTACAGCCTTTTGCGATTCAGGTGCAATTTCTGGTCATGGAAATAACTATGAGCCTTTTTCAGTAAGAGTATGAAACAGTTAACTTCTAATGACTAGACAACAACCCTAGTATCCTTCAGGAATCTTCTATTAAACATCAATTGGGCCAAATTATGCTTAGTTTCTGAATTCAGTCAGGGTCAACTTGACCACTAATCTACACCAAAGAAATCTTGGAAACATTCACACTGAATCCTTGGATTGATTAGTAATTTGGTTGAAATCAAAACAAACATTAAAATATGTTTTAAGGAAATGCCATGGTTTTTTTAAAAGAATTATTTTCATCAAAATTAAACAGAAAATGGAACTAGAACCTTCTTGGAATCTAAATATATATATATCCAGAAATTGAAAATGGCTAGATTGTAATTGGTTTTAACATCAAGTTCAGGATTTTACTTGTAGCAAATACTGGAAAGCCTAATATAGAATTCAGAGAGTATGTAAATAAATGGCATTCCATTCAGCATACTTTTACAAAACTAAGAATTGTATGTGAGTCAATTCTTTTTGAAAGAAAATGTATTGGAAAGACTGTTTGTATTGTATCTTCACAATATAGTATCAACATTTCTAGAATGTCAACAAGTTCTACTGGTTCTGTTCTGGCTCTATAGATGAAGAATGCAGATGTCTAAGGATATATATTCACTGATATCCTTAAAACCAGTTATCTGCTACATCGGGCATAAGTCAAATCTTTGAGCCCTTTTGCATGCTGCACTGGTTGGCTTTCAAAAATGTCTTTTGAGTTTCTTGGATGTTCCCACCCATTTCACACACATTATGTAGCTTCCAAAGATTTTTCACCTATTACCTGAAAATAAGATTTACAAGAGGGCAACACCTAAAATCATAGTTGAAGGATTGGCAGATCTTCAAACCTGCTTTTAGCAATATAAGCATGTGTCTTATGCCACCTTACTTATAAACATCTTTATTTAATGGAACTTACTTCTGAGTAGACTTAAATAGGATTGTGTCTCCCATCTTCACTTAGATGGATGATTACAATTGAACAGAGTAGTTACTGTAGTAACTGTAGTAATTACAGAGATACATCATTTTATAACAAATACCTTTAGGATTATAATATAATGTACATTTCAGCCTTTCAACCATATATTTTCCCATTGCTTTATCTGCACATTGTAACCAACCTTTCTACCCATTTTATCATACATTCTTTCATTTGTCCTTCTTGTTCACATTTCAATAAAGGTTTAAACATTTTAGCGATTACATATTTATCATTTGTACAGAATTCTACTTTAAATTCAATCTTACAGTGTTCAGGACCATGCATTCTTTTAAACTTTTCAAACAATTGTACATAGGAAAACCTTGATAAGCAAGTCCCTTTGCAGTTAAATCTTCACTCATTCCCCTTAAAAAAATTCTATCTCATAGTAAGTTAAGCATTTATATTTACTCATCATTTCTCTTGTATAAAATGCTTTTTGTACTGAGAGCCACACAGACGGTTTTTGACCTGGATTTATTTTGTATTTAGTCCATATTCTCAATATGGTATGTCTAACAAAATTTTTAAAATTTACATGAACCAGGTTTATTGTACCACAAATATCTGTCCTACCCAAAACTTTTTTCAAGTCCTTCTACTAACCCCAAAAGCCTTATATTACTTAGCAATGTCACTTTTTCATCCAAACTAAATAACAAGCAGCAAAGAACAATTTCAAACCAGGTAAATTCAAGCCTATTCTTTCCTTTGCATCTTGTAAATCCTTATATTTAACTCATAGTCTTTTCTCCTGCCATACAAATGAGTAGCACATCAGTTGTCAAAAGAGGCATTCTCTTAGACAAAAATAACATTTCAAGTAAAATTAATCCCAGCAATTCTTCTAGCAATGATAACTGTATATTTTCCCATAACATCATATGTTATTTAACTTCATTCTATATCTTAACATAATTATTTTGAAATAACATACAATTCATATTGTCAGAGTAGTACTCAAATATTTTACTTTCTTCTCAATTTTGTATCCTCCTTTCTTCATCAATTCCAGAAGATACCCTGATTTAGAATAACTTAAAGATTAACATAAAATTGAAACTGGAGGCTTTTCTTTTGGGATTGGCAGAATAAACAGTGGGGGGAAATGTTATGGAACTATGTTTTTATATATGAGAACTGCAGCAGGATTATGATATGCACATAAGTGAAAAGACTCAACAAAAGCCGCAATGGGAAAAATGGTTGGTGAAGTTGATAAAATTTGCAGCAGTGGTTTAATTGACTTTCCTGATCAGACAAAAGCCTATATCTGCATTTATTGCTGACTGAAAACCCCTGATAGATTTTTGCATGAAATGGGAAAAAAATAGATAATAGGAAAAAGAGGGTTTGTTTTGGTAAGTACAGAATAAGAGGTAATTTTGCATATGTATTTAGAAGCTTATCTTTTCTATTTCTTTCTACTTTTTATTTCTATACTATTTCTTGTGTTCTTTTTCTTCCTTTGTTTTCTTTTTCTTTTATATTAATTCTTGTTTGTTTCTTTTTTAAACAAAAAATTAAAATCATATACAAAAAAAGAAAATATAGATTATACTGATTTTAAATGAATCACCAATCAGCAAAAGATAATTCTGTATTCTCTTAATATAAAGTATTAAAATACATTATTCTGTTGTCTATATTGCATTCTACTCTGACATTTGCTCACTTCAGCTACGCTAGATTGTACTTAGTATGGAGGGGGTTACTTTCTTCCTGTTTAAGTTTGCTTCTAATGAGCACAAGCTGAGTTATACAAAGCATCATAAATCTAATGCCATTTATAATTAGACCAATTTATACTATACTCTCTGGTGCATGTTCCTATTATATTTATAGCAAAACACACACACATGTAGATGCATTGATAAAGATAACACAGTCTGGATTATCGATATTCATGAAATATAATGCAATTCCTCAAGAAAAAAAAAATAGAAGGAAAAAACATAGCAGTAAGAGCCAGTCAACAAGAATTGAATTGTTCAGCATTTCCTATGATTTACTTTGTTCCGTACAATTTGAAAAGGCAATGTTAATCTGAGATTCTGGCCACCTTTATCTATTAACTTATAATAAACCATAGCAACCCATTTTTATCAACTTTGCTGTGGGGTAGAAAGATTCAAAGCAGAACTTTAGAAAAAGTGTGAATTGAATGTCTGGCAAAGTTTGGAGACCCAACTATTCCTGTTTTCTGAGATCTCTGAAACATTTGTGTTTCCTCTTCAAAAAGTCTTCTGAACACACTTTTGAGTGTGGTATGCCATACTAAGTTTATCAGAGAATGACAGAGATGCAGAAAATGCACTTCTAAAAATGTTCTGCCTTTTTTCTTTTCTTTTTCTTTTCTTTTTGGAGACAATTAAAATTGAATAGCAGATATCAACTTGCTTCAATAAGAGATGGTTTCTTCTCTTCCTCTTCCTCCTTCAATTTTCAGATTGCAGGAGCAAAAGATAAAGAAAGATTTACACATAACAGGGAAGGGCAGGAGCAGAGGAGAATGAACAAACAGGCTTGAGGGTAAGAGATCTTTATAGAATAGTGTTAGAATGCCAGGTTTTATTACAGAACTGTGGGAGGCCTTGTACACAAGGTGTCGGGTCTAGGGGGACAACTGCACTTTAAATGGGAGGAAAAAAAATGTGGTTTAAAAAGCCCCTCATGGGTAGCCTTCAAAAACACAGACAGGGTTCTGACTGGATTAACATATATTGACTGTTTAAGTCTCTCCCTTTTTTCTTTTTCTTTTTTCTTTTTTTTTCTTTTGGCTTCAGGACAGAGATACATGAGCTTAACTGCAGACGCTTGTTCTGCCAACTGATCACCAGAGTGGCAACCAAAGCTCTACTAATCGCTTCTTCATTAAAGAAAAGTCTCTATTACCAAACGAATTAGTCAGGTGGTGGTCCTTCAGCCTGCAGGTCCAACTGCATTATAGCAAAGTTAAAGCGGTTAGAAGCCCTGAAGGGGGAAAGAAAACTTATTAAGGTTTTGTGCTGAGGTAGCACTTTTGTATTGATTTTACAATACACAGGTATTATGATTTATGGAGTGCTGGTGTCACTCTAACAAGCTGAAGGACACACAATATCATCTCTAACATCATTAAAATTCAGAAGCTTCTAGAACTAACTCATCAACCACTGTGCATTGTCACAGCCCAGAAAACAGTATCTGAGGTTTGAGATGCCCTCAAGCTTTGCTGATAGTGGCCCTGTTTAGTATCTTAAATCTGGGAGAAAAGAAGTCAACTGGATTAAGAAATTATCAGATCCCCCCCCCCCAAAAAAAAACAAGAAAACCTTAAATTCCTTAACAGAATGTCAGCAGCTCCTGGTTAATCAAAAAGACTGAATTCTACAAATACACAAATCCTATATTTGTGACAGGGCATTCTACCTACAAATACCTACTTGTTATATTGTTGATATCATCTGCTGAATAGCATGTAGTCAATCAGAAACATTTTGTCATATTATCAGATCCAGATCACAAATCTATATTTTTATAATAGAAGCCCCCCAGCAGCCCACTGAAACCCATTCGACTGTTCTACTGAAACAGATGAAACAACCACCTTTTAAAAGTCATCATAAAGTCACAAGGCCCATTTTTTTTCTTTAAGAGATTCAGCTAATTCATTGGCAGTTTATTCAATGGTGTCTACTTTGTTCAGTGGTACTTAATCTCAAATAAGTATTTAGGCTCAATCTGATCAATCCTTAACTAAATCATGTTTTTTTAAATCTCATTTGTTTTCCCTGTTGCCTTTTGTAAGTGTCCCACAGGAGGTAAATAGAGGAGATAATCTGAATGTTTGTCGCATGTTAAAAAAATAAATAGCTAAAATGGCTCTACTCTACCACAGCACTGCCAAACTCTAAATCTCTTTTCCTATCTCTCCTAGGTTGAGGCCTCACTGCAGGTGGTTCTCAGTTAACAATCTTTTGTTCAAGCGTATGATAGCACTGAATGAATAATATTTATGAATGGTCCTCAAAGTTCTGACCCTCACAGTGTCCCATGTGATCTTGTTTTGTGACCTTCCCTCAAAACTTCCCACAAGCAAAATCAATGGGAAAGCGACCAGGAAGTCAGAAGTCATGGTCACCTGAAGTCCTCACTTAATGATCTGTAGTGATTCACTTAAAACAGTAACTAAAAACTGCTAAAACTGCTGTTGCTAAGCGATAGAGACATGAGATGTCATACTTTATGATTGGTTAGTAATGGAAATTCCAGCCCAATTATCACAGTTAAGTGAGGATTACCTGAATTATAATGAGCCCTTGGATAACATCATATGGATAAAATCCTCAAGGATATCCTCCTAGCCCTAGGTAAAGGTAAAGGTTCCCCTTGCACATATGTGGTAGTTGTTTCCGGCTCTTGGGGGAGGTGCTCATCTCCGTTACAAGACCGAAGAGCCAGCACTGTCTGAAGACGTCTCTGTGGTCATGTGGCCGGCATGACTAAACACCGAAGGGGCACGGAACACTGTTACCTTCCCGCCAAAATAGTTCCTATTTTTCTACTTGCATTTTTACATGCTTTCAAACTGCTAGGTTGACAGAAGCTGGGACAGGTAATGAGAGCCCACTCTGTTAGATGGTGCTAGGGATTCGAACTGCTGAACTGCCGACCTTTCTGATCGACAAGTTCAGCGTCTTAGCCACTGAGTCACCACATCCTCTAGCCTACTTAAGGTTTTTTTTCCCCACCACTGGCTATTGGATGCTCTCCACCCATATTTAAGCCAACAGATACCTGCTGTAGTAATAAAGGAGAATCTTTGTAGCTCAGATTGACATGAGGGGTCCTTGGTGCTCTCTGAGCTTGCTTGTTTTCTTGCAGACTAGCACTGATGATATTAGCTAGTTTGGGTCATGAAACTCTTGCAAGAAAACAAGCAAGCTTAGTAAGCACCAAGGACCCACCCCCTCTCAATATCCGTAGTCCCTGTTGTTAGTCTTGACTTGCTCTTTTCCTAGTCACTGCCAACCCCCTGGCTTCACTGGTTCCCCCTACCTCAAATAGCTGGTAACAAGCCCAATAGATTTTATGCACTTTGAGACTGCCCTTGGACAGTCTAAAGGTAGAAGTACTATTTGAACACCAGTATATGGGTAGATTAAAGCTCTCTCGCTCACGGGCTAAGTAGATGATGGCAACAAAAAGCTAAAATCTTGTCAAGGCAGGTTTGTGTCACTGGGGGACAATCCTTGTTCATACTAAATCTTAATACACTTTTACTGAAAATAGGTTCCATTAGGCTTAACAAAACTTACTTTTACATCCATGTATTTTGTACCGTAGAATAATTAATATTTTAATATATTTTTCCCACAAATACAACTCAATCTTTCTGTAGAAGAAACTGGGAACCCTGACATGTCCAATTACACACTGAGGAAATTTATATTCCTCGTATACATATAGAAGCTTTCGATATATTAGATATTTATTTACTTATTAGATTTAATGTCAACTAGCCAGGTACATAGACAGATCTTCTGTTCTTAGAAGATACTGAGTTTAAAGCAATTCCTGCGGCACCAGGTCCATCTCTTTTCTGTACTTCACTGATGCAATGCAGACCCTTGAAAATAGCACCATTATGTGAATTGCACTTCTCAGAGACAACCCTCATTCTCTCTGTTTCGCTTCCTCTCACCACATTTTATACTGTAAATAATCATGAGTGAATTGTCCATACCAGTAGTTCTGTGATGCACTGGAGACCCCTATTGGTGAGAATCTGACAGTGACAATTTAGAGAAGAGCATTTTTGGTTCTACCAAGAGTTGCCAAGAGATCCTCTTGGTATTTTAACTTTTATGCCTATGAAAACAAAAAGAAATGTATTCTTTTAAAATATATTCATACAACTTTCATTCAGCAGTGTGTCTCTCTGGGTGTGCATTGTAAAATTAAGCAAAATCTTTCTTTCTGCAATGAGGAAACCCAAAATAGGCAGCAAATGCTCAAAAGATAAGTTAAAATATATTAATTAATAAAGGGGTGGATTCATGGGAAACGCCTTCACCAAAGAGCTCTATGCCACAATTCAATCCCTTGCCCAGCAACCTTTGCAACTGATACAGATCAAGGTACATCTTAACCCATGCAATGAAGGTTTGCATATATGGGAAGAATGCATTCTTTTATGAATATTATTTTCAAGATAAGCATTATGAACCAAATAAAAAGGTTTATAAAACAAAATAAAAACAGCAGGTACTCATGGGCAATTACTTCTCTCTAAAAGAGCTTTAATCTCATGAACTATCACTATTCATGGCTGATTCTGTATTTTTTATTTCAATTTTTTCATTTGCAGAAGGAAATGTTTATTTCATTGCCATTCATTTATATTTACCAAAAACTCAGTTTTGACTCCCTGCAAGCATATGTCATTTTCCATGCAACTCGCAGCTGATGATTTGCCTTGGCTGATTCACCCTGACTGACCACTGCGGCCAACTCACTGCAGCCAATTTGCCATGGCCAGTTCACCACAGGACAACTTGCCATGACTAACTTGCTGGGAAGACAAATTACCACGGAAGAATTGTAGCCTGGACCTGCCCAGAGACTACCCAAGGTGTGTTTCGCTTGCTTCACGGCTTGGCTGACAAAGTGCATGGCTTGGCCAATGGGCCGCTAAGGCTCCATGTTGAGGCTCATCCATGAACACTCCATGTTCAAAGGAGGCCTAGAGGACTTCTAAATTGAGAAGGTTCAAAGCTAAAGCAAGGCAAGGCCCGTTGCTATTCTCCTGCAATGAGTTGTCCCACACCAACTTGGCCGGGACGAGTCAGTCATAGGGAATTGGCCAGGGCAAGTTGGTCAGGATGAGTCAGCTGCGTCAAGTTTCTTAGACCCCCCCCTCCCAGGGCAGAGGTGGTATTTCGCAGGTTCTGACCAGTTCTGGAGAACCAGTAGCAGATATTTTGAGTAGTTTGGAATACCACCTCTGACTGGCCCCACCCCCATCTATTCTTTGCCTCCTGAGTCCCAGCTGATCAGTTGGAACTTCTTTTGTTGCCCTGCACAGGAGAATGGAGCTGGAAAGCGGGTTAGTGGGGTGGGGAGGGAATGGAGAGTTTGCAGTATCCTTCCCCTGCCATGCCCACCAAGTTGTGCCCACAGAACCGGTAGTAACAAAAATTGAATCCCACCATTGCTCCATTTCTGAAGAGGAACTTCAGAAATTGAACATTTAGGTGAACTGCTTTGCTTTCGAGAGAGAGGGGAGGGGTGTTTTAAGTTTTATGTATTTAACTGGAGAGCAAAACAATGGGGCCTGGTTGACGAATATGCTTGATGAACTTGGACAGGGGAAAGAGAGAATGGCTTGGGCCAGAATATGGTTTTCATCTTTATGGTAGTTTTATTGTATGATTTTCATTTGTTCTGATTAATTTTGAACTACTTTACTATCTCACTTGGTGCAGCAATGCCAGGCACATTAGATAATCAGAAACATGAATAATAAACTATTCATAAAACTGCTTAGCTCTCTGTTGCTCTTAAACTTAATGGAGTCTCTGCTGCATATTTCTAATTCTAATAGCTAATAGGTATGTTTAAAATGGACATAGACCAATCAATTAGTTATTTACAGCTAACTTATTGTTACAAATTGTTTGTGGTGAAAGCAATTGCATGTCTACAGAGTCTACATTTTATTTCATTCCTATTCCAAGTCAGATATAATCAGCAAGCAAGAGCTGATGCACATGAATCTACACTTCAGAAATTGATCTCTGCATCACAGATCATATACAATGGATCCATTTTGTTTTTAAGCCGAATGAGTTGTGGGGATTTAAAAAAAAATTTAAAAGCAAGCAAAGTATATACCTTACGTTATTAAATTACTTGTATAATAAATTCAGAACATTAATTGAATTTCATTATTTCTGGGTTTTTCAAGACCAGCTAAATGAGATCTGGTATGGAAAACCAACTTCATTGCTGATGGGAGGAGAAAGTTTCATGATAAATCTTGGTACAACTTTATAGATTCTTACATATTTGTTTGTATCAGCTTATAGTAGCAATTTTCTGAGATAATAGCGGATTAGCAAAGAGTTATGCAAAGACTGCAGCCTGGATCAACAGTTGTTCCTCCAAGCTGAAAAAGAAAGACCTTCATTGGAACATATATTGAAGCTACTGATGTTTTCACTGGCCCTATTGACTTTATATTTAATTCCTTTGAACTGAAAATCCTACATAGATTTACAATAAAATAGAGCTGGAAGGGACTTTAGAGAGCATTTAGTACAGCCTCCTGCTCAAGCAGGAGAGAATATAGGAGAACCTATAATCATGATGGCGAACCTATGGCACAGATGCCAGAAGCAGCATGCAAAACCATCTCTCCAGGCACGCCAACCATCACCCGTTGTTCTTCTGGTTCCAGCGTGCACGTGAGCATCAGCCAGCTGGTTTTCGCACAAAGATCAGATGGCTGGTGCACATGTGCATACCAGAAACAGGAAGACTAGCTTCTCGATGCGTACATGCACGCCATGTAGCTGCTCTTCTGGTTTCTGGCATTTCCACACACACACCCGGCACATAATCCCATTTCAGCATTCGATGCTAAAAAAGTTTGTCAACACTGACCTATACCATCTCAGAGAAGTGATTGTCCAGTCTCTTCTTTAAAACCTCAAGTGATGGAGCATCCATGATTTATGGAGGCCAGCTGTTCCACTGGTTAATTGTCCTCACTGTTAGGAAGTTTCTCCTTAATTCCAGGTTGTTTCTCTCTTTGATTAGTTTCTAACCATTGTTTCTTGTTCTGCCCTCTGGTGCTTTGGAGAATAATTTGACCCCCTCTTCTTTGTGGCAGCCTCTCAAATATGGGAATGCTGCTATTATATCACCCCTAATTCTTCTTTTCCTTAGACTAGCCAGACCCAAAACCTGCAGCCATTCTTCATATGTTTTGGTCTTCAGGCCTTTGATCATCTTAGTTGCTCTTCTCTGAACTTTTTCCAAAGTCTCAAGATCTTTTTTGTAGTATGGTGACCAAATGGTTGCAATAGTCCAGGTGTGGTCTTACTAAGATTTTGTAAAGTGTCACTAATACTTCATGTGATCTTGATTTTATTCCTCTGTTTATACAACTCAGGATAGGGCCCAGGAGTGTGTAATATGTGAGCCTCCAAATATTGCTAAACTGCAGTGACCATCCAGATTATGGGAACTACAGTATTATTAAATATCTAAAGAGTGCATGTTATATACTTCTAATGTATACTAAGCATAGGACTTTGCTATTTAATATTGATTTAGGATTGCAATTTAAATGTTTCCCCTTAATTTTTTCTCTGAAAACACTGGCAGTCATTATCAAATAATACTTACTGAATTATTTTTTTTTCAAAGTATGTATTCTACATTTCTTATTTATTTTTGCAGCACTTCCATAAGGTAGCTTAGAATGAAAGACAGTAATATGGTCAAAAATCTGTTCCTAATGAACTAAAGCTCTGTATATCAACTAACCAAAATGGGGTTTCTTGTTATTTTTTTAAGATTGAAGCTCCTTTCATTCCCTACATCTATGCATATACAAACATGCTTACTGTCCAAGTTCTTTTCATAATTTTTTATAATTTACCTTGATCTGTCCTCAGAGCGAGGTGTAGAGAAATGGCTTAAGTACATATTCAGTCATATGGTAAATACAAAGATTATGTACATAATGTTCAGTTCATGCATCACAATACTGTGAAACATAATCAAATTGTTTGGTTTGAGCTTGTCCTATTGTGTTGGCTCTGTGTGTGGTGACTCTGTGGTGAAGGTCATGATTTAGGACTTATCATGTAATACAAACACAGCCAATTGTGGTTTATTCAATAAACGTATCTTTAAAAACATGGTCAACATGAAGTGCAGGTCCCACATACTTCATTACAGTTCTAAACCTTAATGCAACACTTTATTTATTGATCTGTTTACTTATAGAATTCATATAACTGTCCTCTCAACCTTGTGATTGTAGTGGTGAATGAAAGCCACTGAACTCTCTAGCAACAGCAATAGCACAGACTTATATACCACTTCATTATGCTTTACAGTCCTCCCTAAATGGTACTGAGTCGGCATATTGCCCCCAATAATATGGCTCCTCATTTTACCTTGAAAGGATGGAAGGCTGAGTCAACCTTCAGCTAATAAGGATCAAACTCCTGGCAGTGAGCATTAAGTTTGCCTGCAATACTGCATTCTAACCATTGCACCACCACGGCTCGGTGATACGTAGGATCTTCATGAAAATAAATGGTTGTTGAAATAACCTGATGTATGGGAACAGCGAATGGTTTAAAACTCAGAAAACCTGATTGATTGATTGATTGATTCATGCATTCATTCATTACACTACCTTTATTATTTTTACAAATAACTCAAGGTAGCAAACTTATCAATCACACCTCCCTCCTCCTATTTTGAGTGTGCAATACAAAGAAGGAAAAGTTCCCTAAGTACATGTGCCTAGTTAAAGACAAATACCTCTCCAGCCCAATTGTGACTTGGCATGACCCGTTGGACAGCTGGAAACTGCAGAAGAATGGTGCGGCTGCCAGGAATGAGATTCAGTGGGTTTTCAGTGCATTCTTTCCTGGGAATCGGTGGCTACAGACACAATCAGTTCAACAGAGATGCTAGTATGATACATCGGTTAAACACAGTAAAATGCTGATATCAGATGTATATCATCAAATGATTTCTGCATAAATACTTTGTTGTATTTTGGCAATGGGAGAGCTGGAATAGAAACCCTGTTTTGCTTAATATAATCCCTGAAAGCAGCTATTACCTCAAATGCCTTTTTATTAAATGCATCAAGAAAGATGAGCCAAACACCTTTGCAGCTCTTTATTTATTTATTTACTTACTTACTTATTTATTTATAACATTTATATCACTGCCCATCTTTCAGCCAATTCTGGGCAGCTCCCAAGCTGACTGTAGATTGATTGCATTCAGTCACACTTTTATATTTTGACTCCCCCCACACACACACAAGCTATTTACTATACAGTGAAAGCAGTTTAAAAGAAAAAAAAAAGATTTCTCATTTTGGATGTATAAGATTGTGTTTCAACAGCATTTGAACACCAAAGCCATTTAAAGATGTAATTGAAAGGAATTAAGTCAAGGGCTCCATTTGTTCCAGCACAATTAGTCCAATATAATATCACTTCTTATAAAAGAGAAACACTTCCTACTGCTGCTTAAAAGCTCTGCCTGCTGAATGTTTTATAATAAATGTGTGCTATAAAAGCAGGTATGTGAATCCCATAAAGAAAGCTTATTAACCAGATTGCTAATGCTGCAAAAACCAGCCTCCAGCAAACATATGACTGTTTCTGTTATAATATAATGATGCATAGCTGATTTTCTTTTATACTGTGTGTTGCACTATGGGACTGTATTCATTTACCAAAATAATGCCAAATTAGTAGTGTAAATATTGAAATCAGACTTTTTCAGGCTAACTAGTGGCCTAATTTTCTCTTCAATCTGCTCTTAATCTCAATTCATCAATAACACTGCCTTATTATAGGGGCTTTGACAGCAAGCAAAGGCATTTGATAAATTATACATCTCAAGCCAGATTTAAAATTTGAAGCTCAAGTGCTAATTATCTATACAGGCCTAGTTAATAACGAGATTCCTTGTTAAGTATCTGATCACAGCATGGACGTCATTTGTCAAGAACCTGAAATCTACCTTGGAGACCCGCTCTTCGAATTCTCCCTTGCCTACCATATGTAAAATGGGGATCTTTGTTTCTATAATAACCTTTTATTAGGAAGCTGACATAATGATTAAGTTCACTGTAGACACACACAATGAATTAGACAATTACCCTTGCTGCTTTAAACTACTCAGGCTCCTAGCAAGACAAAATAATTAATATTGAATTTTAATTTGATGTGTTACACATTTAAACCCCAATTTGCAAAGTACACCTGGAAAGCTGCTGCTGTTTCCTTGCAGTTTTGTGCTGATGAAATCAAGGCTCCTGCCGTTCAAATGTAAAAGCACAGAAGGCCTGATGTACCACAATCTCTCCTCAGTGGAGCAAAGAATTTTCCAGCATTAATGGGAAAGGTAATTACCTAGGTCTAACTTTATAGCCTTTTCTCTAATGAAACTATAATCTCCCAGGCCGACACACTTTAAGCATTTACAGGATTTTAATGATTTCATTGCCATAATGGTTTGTTATTCAGGTTACTTTTAAACACACAGTGCCTTAAAAAGCCAAAGATGCCAATTGTGGTTTAACATTTAATTTTGCAGGTGGATGCATCTACCTGTTTGTTTGTTATGGCTTCTGGAAGGAAAGCTGTCTAAAGAGAACATGCAGAAGAGTTCTGTCCATTTGAGGCAGCAGGTTGTATTTCTTTGATCTAAGGATGATGAATACTGATGAGAAGAGGTAGAAGGGTTGGCTTCCATTGTATTTTCAACAAAAAATGTTGGACACAAAGTCTCCTAGATGTTGTCTTCCTACACACTGCAAGGCTTAATAGTATGTTGATTAATGAATTAATCTGAAAATGAAAAAGCACCCTCTGGATCAGACCAAAGACTTACCTGTCCCAGCATTTTGGTTATTCTATATCACATGATAGCCAGTAAAAACTTATCCAAATCCAAAGGCAGAACAATAATGTTCTTCTATCCATGCTTTCAATAAACTGAAATTGCTCTACAGAACTCAAGGTCATCTATTCAAATTCAAGGTAGGGTAATTCAGAACCAATTAAAGGATATGTTTCTTCGAATAATACACAGTTTTGATATGGCAGTTGGTTGCAGTTAGCTAGAAATGTGGACAGCATCCAAAGAAATATCTGTGAGGATAGATGTTGGAGGTAAAGCCAGATTGCAAAACCTAAATAACAAAATCATCATACAAATGCCACAACTTGCATCTTTTTGACAGAAAATACTATCTGCATGACAAAATCACCACACAATGTCATCATTTTGGCATCATCAGTTTGCTGCTGCAGCTGTTACTGATTATTAGTTTTTAATGGCTGCATGCAACCTACTGAATCAAAATAGCATTACTTAATCTCTGGGTTTTGGCAAGCCATAAAGGAGAACTTCTTCTGCTAGATGCACCGGAGAGTTCCAGGAAGCATTTGATTGGGTATCATGTGACACAGAATAGATGGATTATTGGCTTGATCCAGCAGGTGTCATTTATTTATTACTATGAGTACTGTCCTTCTTTCTGTTTCTTCTTTATGAACTGTCTTTTCACAGAACAACCACCATTTTGTGTATTTATAGTAACTAAATATAGGGTTGTGCAGTGATCAGGATTTGAAAGTAAAATCTTGCCTTATATTGGGTGCGCAAGTTGTACTTTTTGGCACGCTCGTTAAAGAAGCTGCTTCTTTTCCCAGGTTTGCTGTGATCCCAGAAAAGGCATGCTTGATGAAAGGAACTGACCATAAGTACAATATGCAGTTCATTCACACTCCAGTCACCTTTTCCCTTTGAATTCAGGTAGCATAATTTAATATTAATCAACCATCAACAGACACATAGAGATAAACCACATTTACACATCATTCTAAAGGAGAGAATTAAAAAAAACTAAGAAGGAATCAAAAAGTCTAGAACACATTCCTTCAGCAACCAACTTCCAGATAGGCAGGGATTACTTCCAGACAAACAATCAAGCAGAAAGCAATACCCTAATTAAGGAATTACAAAGGAGAAAAAGCATACTTCTGTCAACCCTGACAGGGTAAGCTACTGTATAAACGGGGAGCAAATCCCATACTCACTAGCTGATGATGTTACCTAGTCAATAATAAAACATCTTCAAGCAAACAACCAAGTTCAGAAAGCATCAAAGAGTCCACCAATATCTAATCTACTTTTCCTAGTAGACCTTCCTCCTCCCACCCTGGGAATTCCTCCTCCTGCATTTTTTCCTTATAAAGAATAGGGTATTCCTCTTATTCATTGATTATAATCACATTTAATTATTCTTCCCCCTTTTCTCTATGATAAGAATATTTTTATGTNGGGAATTCCTCCTCCTGCACTTTTTCCTTATAAAGAATAGGGTATTCCTCTTATTCATTGATTATAATCACATTTAATTCTTCCCCCTTTTCTCTATGATAAGAATATTTTTATGTACTTATTGTCTGTACTCTCATTCTTTCTATTTCTGAACTAAATAGACCCATGTATTATGACTTTTCCACCTTAGGCAGTTGCTCTAGCTCTTAGGTTCTTCATTTTGGCTGGTTGTCCTCTTTTGTCCCAGGTCCAATTTAACAATAGCTTTTTGGCAGGAGGGGATGTAGGAAGAGGTAGGATACCATCGCATTTGATATATAATCCTATTATAGGTCTAGAAATACAATTATGATCTTAGAAATTTTTGTTTCTTTTTCAAATGCTATCAGTTCACAAAGATTTGTCCTTTCATATCAGGGCAGAGCTGTTTCCTTTAGCTGGAAATATGGATGGAGCCAATAATAGATAACTTATCAATTTCAAATGAGGGATGCCAGGAGCTGAACTTAACACTTTCCTCATGAAAAATAAATTTTCTCAAACTGAGAGCAAGACTAACATACAGCCCTGACCCTCCCATTCTCCTCCCATAATAGGATTTGAATTGGCAAACATCTAGTCCTCCAAGAGTGTCTCTGACTAAATATTCCAATCCATATATATTGGACTAGATGAGGGATCCCCAAATTTGGCAACTTTAAGGCTTCTGGACTTCAACTCCCAGAATTCTCCAGCCAGCAAGTCTTAAAGTTGCCAAGTTTGGAGACCTCTGGACTAGATCTTCCACCAATCCAGATCATTTATTGGCCGGGAAGATAAGAGTTATGAACAGTATTTTCTTATAAAAGGACAAAATGATGCTTTTTTCACTTTTATTTATTGTTTATCGAATTGGATATATAGTGTCTGCCTATACTATTTGTTCCAACAGGGTCAAAGTCCAGTCAGATACACAGTGCCATCTAGTGGGACCAGGAAGCAAACCCCCTTTTTAAGGGAACCACCTTGCCCTTGAACATATGGTTCCTAGTTTTAATAGGATGTTAATTTATTCTGTCTTAATACATGTGCATTTTTATAATGTTGTATGCTTCTTTTGCATATAATGGTGTTCTTTAGTTTTTTAATTGTGAAGGCACCTGGAGCCATTTTTAGAAGTACTTTCAAGTTCTGGAGCACCAGTTTTCAAAAATTCCAGTCAACAAAAGTATTGGTCATATAATATTGGATGAGAATCATAGGAATAGTAGTCTAGTTGTGCAAAGGCTCAATTCTCTTGGAGATTCCTTTAGGTTCTATTGACATTAAATTTAAATTAATGTAAATCATGCAAGGGCAAAATAAAATTTAAGCCTACGTCCTATTTATTTCCATCATACCATCATTTCTGCTAGCTGAGGAATATCAGCTACTCTGGTATTTCTGGAAAGATTTTATTTAGTCATATTTTGCTACTGTATCGTCAGGTTAGTTTTTATCCATTAATAAGGAATAAAGCAACACAACATCCATTCTCCACTACAAGATGCACACTATTTAGCTAGGCTGTCTCCATGTTGCCGTGTCAAAATGAGTGAGATTCTGTAATCACTCTGCTGAATTTCTCAGACGTAATCTAATTTTGATAGTTAAGAGGTTGGCACAGAATTAATCTCATAGTCCCAGTCATGAAATGCATATAATCTTGCATTTTTCGATAATATCAAGTAAGAATCACAAGTTTATAAGTTGGTTAACAGGATTGCAGCCTTAATTAGTTGCTCAAATTGAGTTGACTTCAGGTATTGGCAGAAGTTGCCAAATCCAGACCCTGAGAGAGAGCTTACTTTTTAACAGTTGCACTCAAAGTTAAAAATCCAATTAAAAATTACTACTCCTACCATTGTTATCACATTGCAGCAGCATTTGGTCTGAAGCATGAAGGTTCTATATTTCTGAATTGTTACTCCTGTTTTAAATATGGTTCTTGCTGTCATGGTTCTAGAGAAGTGTTTGGGTTTGGAAATGAGTTTGGAAAAAAGGATCTTATATAATCTCTGATTAATTCTTTGCAAATTTTAAGTTCCTCAGTATTCAAGAGAGTGGTTTGGTGTAGTGGTAAGGCATCAGACTAAAATCCAGAGGACTAGTCCAAGAAATTCTCAGGAGTCAATATTGATTTAAAAGTCATTAATAAAGGGATTCCTAGTCCTTAGGCATTTCAGGATACAACCCAATGATTGTCAGGATAACATCTCATGTGTCAGTCATTTCTTCAGATTTATATTAAAGTACTAGTGTTACTCTCGATTCCTCATTCTCTTGCCTTTAAAAAAAAAAGTTGGAAAGCCTCATGTTGTATTATGGATATAGCTTCAGTGGTGGATTCAGCTGGTTCTCAACAGTTCAATCGAACCGGTTGTGAAATTACCCAGACACCCCCATCAAAGTGGATCGTGGACGTGGCGTGGCACTGCAATGGAGAAACGCAATGCAGCAGCCGGCACAAGGGAAGAAGGCCTCTTTCCCTCTTTCTTCTCTCTGCTCCTCCTCCTTCCCTCATTCTGGCCACTCCATTGCCCATTGCTCCATTCCAACGTAGCACCTAGGATCCACTTTGATAGCGGGTGGAGGGGGATTTAACAACCAATTTTCCCAGGGTCAGGTTGGTCATCGTAGGAGGCTCGCCCCGCATGTGTGGCGGAGCTGGAGGATAGGGATGGGCCATGCCTCCTATGACAGCCAACCTGACCCTGGGCGAACCAGTTGTTAAATTATTTGAATCCCATCACTGTATAGCTTAACCCTTTGTCATCTTGAAGCTTTACAGTTTAATTCCATGTTATCAAATAGCTGCAACGATGACAGCAATGACAAACTGCTTCTATCCTGTTGCTAGGAAAACTACATAGGTTTTGCCCAAGAAGTCTACAAAACTTGATCTGTACCTGTGGACATCTTTCTCTTTTTTGTACTTCCAGGTTACTAAATTTTAGTCACAGTTGGTTTGGCTTATTGTAATAGACCAACATCTAACTATCAAAGTGTACTTAATGTAATTTTCATATAATTTGAATATAGTATGTTTGTTCTTTCGAGTCAGTTTTTGACTCCTGGCAACTAGTCTGGACTAGTCCCTGCAGTTTTCTTGGAAAAGGTTTTAGAAAGTGGCTTGCCACTTCCTGTTCCTAGGACTGACTGGCCCAACTTCACTCTTATGCTTTGTGTTTAAGATGCGACTAGTACTCACAGTCCTCTGGTTTCTAGTCTGCAGTCTCAACCACTACAGATAGTCTTCAACTTACAACAGTTTTTTTTAGTGACTGTTTAAAGTTACAATGGCACTGAAAAATGTGACTGATCACCATTTTTCACAGTTATGTCCTTCGAAGCATCCCCATGATCATGTGATTTAAAATTCAGGTACTTGGCAGCTGGTTCATATATATGACCATTGCTATGTCCTTTTGCAACCTTCTCACAAGCAAAGTCAATGGGGAAGCCAGATTCACTTCACAACCAGGTTATTAGCTTATCAACTGCAGTGATTCACTTAACAACTGTGGCAAGAAATGTTGTAAAATGGGGCAAAACTCACTTAACAAATGTTTCACTTAACAACAGAAATTTTGGGCTCAATTGTGGCCTTAGGACTACCTGTATACCATACTGGTTCTTTATATATGTATGAACTATATATAGTTACTTATAAATGTATTAACAGTGTGCTGTATTTTTTAAATTACTTGGTTTTGGACTATAAACAGCATGACAATGAGGGACAATAAAACAACTAATCACTCTGCTTATTAGTTATGGTAATCACAAAACCCCAGGGTGATCGCAAACTCAGCAATCTGAAGTCTGAATTTTGCTGTGTGGGACTTTTAGAGAGTGGAACTTTTCAATCACTTGCATCACAGTGTAGGGAACTCTCCCCTTACCCTTTTAGATTCTCTGGCTACCATTTTTGCTTACCTTAAACTGCACACTTTAAATCTGAGGATAGCCATCTTGATAGCTTGTAGGTTTGCAGGTTGTCCCTTTTTTAATAGGTTTTTTTCCTCCTGATAATATGTTTGTGTGTCAGTGTTTTAGTGATTTTACATTTAATCAAATAGTTAATAGTTTATATATCTATATCTATCTATCTATCTATCTATCTATCTATCTATCTATCTATCTATCTATCTATCTGTCTATATCTATATCTATCTATC
>BHFT01071446.1:0-16142 GCA_004320025.1 Laticauda laticaudata | reverse complement strand
TAAGGCCATTTGAGAAACCACACCCAATTGCATGCTCTTGCATTCCCTTAAAGAGACAGTATTAAAATGTTTATCCTAATTTATATATTTCTAACCCAAATACCTGTTAGGTGACTTATATTCTTAACAAATTCCATGCCTTTTGGACTTCAAGGGCTCCTGCAGTATTTATGCAGCTGATCAATGAGGTGCTACATGAACCTCTGTATAAGGGAGTCCTAGTTTACCTGAATGACATTCTTATATTTTAGTGAGAATTTGGAAGAGCATGTCAAATAGTCAGACAGGTACTGAAAAAACTTTTAGCTGCCAAATGTTATGCAAAGCTGTCAAAATGTGAATTTCACAGAGGCTTTGGACTACCTGGGCTACCAAGTGTCAGATCAAGGGATCAAAATGGACCCTGGAAAACTAAAGGTACTGTGCTAGATTAGCAACCCCCACAAATGCGCAAGCAACTAGAGTTTCCTGAGCTTTGCTAACTTTTATAGGCAATTCATCCCTTCTTTTGTGGAGCTCCCTTTAATGGAGCTACTAAAAACTGGACTGTCTTCGACCATGCCAAAGCCTAGGCAACCTCTTGTTTGGACAATTGACTGTCAAAAATCCTTCAAAAAATGAAAGTGCCTGCTTGTGGCGGAGCCTATCCTCCAACATCTGGATCCAAATAAACCCTTTATAGTCTAAGACGATGCTAGTGACATGGCTGTAGTGGCTATTCTACTTCAAAAGAACTCTCAAAATGAGCTGATGCCTTGTGCTAACGTGTTTTAAAAGTTAACAGACACCGAACACAGATGGGCAATCTGGGAGAAGGAAGCTTTTGCTGTATGATGGGCTCTCTTATCCTGGAGACATTTCCTTGAGGGAGTTAGTGAGCCTTTCGAGGTGTGGACTGATAATAAAAACCTCAAAGCTTTAAAAAATCCCTCGAAAACTTTCTCCCAAACAAGTCCATTGGGCAAAATACTTTAAGCGCTTCAATTTCAAGCTAAAATACATTCGGGGAGAGGAATCTATTAGCGGATGCCTTCCCCAGAAAATCCCAATTTGACAGCCAACGAGAGGAAATAGTGCATGCCATGATCTCCGAAGCCTAACCAGTAGCACAAGCAACCACTAGGGCAAACACTATTCCGGCCTCCCACAAGACAAATTAACAGCAGATTTGAAAGTTGCACTGTCAAAAAATATTTGGTTTAAAGAGAACCCAAACAGACTTAACTCTCAGGGAGGGAATGGCTTAGAAAGACTAATAGTGCTAAAACAGTCACAGTTCTCAACTAGGGACTATTTTGGATTTTTAAAAATTCTCCATTTAGCCAGAAAACAATTTTCGTGGCCAAAGATGAAAACCAATGTTGAAAACTATGTAAAAAGTTTCTTCATTTGTGCTACCAGGAAGAGCAGACCAGGGAAACCACCTGGGTTTCTCCAACAAGTAGCTGAACCCACAAAACCTTGGATGGTGATTGTAAAAGACTTTATTGTTGAACTCCCAGAAAGCAATGGAAATACAGTGATTTGGACTGTCATCAATTTATTCTCCAAGCAAGCACCTTTCGCCACTTTAGAAGGAGCTAGATATGCCTTAGATGACTACTGTAGATATGAGTTTCGTTATCTGCTGAAAAGCAAGACAGAAGTGTTGCAACAGTTCAGGCAGCAGGTAACACTTGTAGAGTGACAGTATGATTATAAGGTATGCCAGCTGCAAACAGACAGGGGAACAGAGTTTATGTCTGATAAGTTCCAAAGATGGTTAAGCAATTTAGGCATAAGGCATAGACAAACGAATCCATATTAGTTGGCTGAAAACAGAATGGCTGAAAGAAGGAATGATGTGATACACATCATGAAGGACACATTGCTTGCTGATGCAGGCATGAGTAAAGTATACTGGGGGGAAGCTGTGAAGACCACAAATTATATAATTAAAATAGAATATGGAGTGTGGTGATAAAGGAAATGCCATATTTCCTGTTGCATGGAAGGAAATCCACCTTGACTCATCTAAGGACATTTGGCAGTTATGCCTGAATATTCCAAAAGGCACCAGGAAAAAGGACAGAAAAAGACCAGGAAGCTTAGGTTTATTGGGTATGAGCCAGGATCCAAAGAGTATAGGCTTACAAATGGGACTAGAAAGGTAGTGATTTCAAGATCTGCTAGTTTTGCAGAGCAGAATAATTGGAATAGGGTGCATGCTAATCATGAGGTATTCAGGCCAATACATAGCACTAGTTTACCGGAAGTCAGCTTGAAAAAGGAGAGACAGGAAAATGGGTAAGAGGTAGATATAGAAGAGGACAGACCTGTGATGAAAAGTGAAAGCACTTTGGCAGAAATGCCAAGATCTGAAAGGAATAATAAAAGTATACCTTCTGAGCAGTTCACTACAACTGAGATTAGAGTATATAAAGTTAGGGAATCTTTAAAGGAGAAACTCATTACAGCATTGTTCTACTGACCTTAATATAGCTGATATATTAACAAAATCTGTACCTGTGGACAAGCATAAATATGTTAAAGTGTTTGGATTAGCAGCTGTTACTTTAAATAGGAGAAATATTAAGGTAATAAAAAGGTAATAGCTGACCAGCTGCTGTAAGGCTGCTGTAAATGCTGATGCAATGAGGATGAGTCAGCAGGGTTATTGCCACTTTAAGACTGAAGATGGGTAAGCAGGGTGATTGCCTCTTTAAGATGCTGTCTATATAAGGGAGGCCATGAGAGGGCGTCTCCTCTCATGTTCTATCTTCATTGTAGTTCTCCATGCAGAGTAATGAAGATTGATTGCTTGCCTGGTATGTGCCTAACACGTATATGTAAATATATAGCAGTCTTGTATATAAACCATTGTTAAACGACAAAGCCTCTGTATGCTGTGTTTTGCTCCTGGGTTATCTCACACTAGTAGACACACTGCAAACACTCTGACATTCACCGTGCCATGAATGGGGACTGGCCATTCCCCAAGTCCCAACACTGTCAAAATAAATCCCGGGCGCTGTGCTGCAATGGACAAAAGTGCAGCTTTTGTCTGAAGGAGGATTAGGAGCAGGGAGGGAAAGCAGCTGAATGAGAAGCACCCCACCAGCCAGGCACTAAAGCGCTGCCACTGCTGCCGTAGCAAGAAAAAGAGAACAAGAGAGTGATCCAATCCAACCTGTGTGTTTGTATGTGTGTCAGAGAGAAAGAGGGGGGGGGAGGGAGGGAGAGAGAGCGCAANCAGAGAGAAAGAGGGGGGGGGAGGGAGGGAGAGAGAGCGCAATCCGATCCAACCTCGGAGAGTTACACCATGGCTGGCAGTGGTGTGCTTCAGTGCCTGGCAAGCAGGCAGCATCACATTTGGCCACTTTCCCTCTTTCTTCTCCCTGCTCCTCCTCCTCCTTCAGACAAAAACTATACTTTTCATCTGTCCATTGTAGCACAGAGCCCGGGATTTACTTTGATAGCAGCAGGGCTTGGGGCAATGGTCAATTGCTGTTCATGGCATGGCAGAGAAGACGGGAAGTAATTCCCCACCACCAGACCAGAGCAGGCTGGTGGGGGTGGGAAACTGAGCAGTGCCAAAAGCAGCTGAAGGCACACTAGCTGTAGCTGCCTCACCCCCTGCCTCCCCTCAACTCATCCCATGTACAAGCCTCCCACCACACCACACCCACTGGAGACTCCTGGATTCCCTTCACAATCCCATCCAGTCGCCACAGGCCATATGTGAGCAATATCAAGCTGGCCATGCCCCCCAGGCCATTCCCAATCAGCCACAACCACCCTGGCCACATCTCTCCTCCCACCCGGCCTCAGAGGACAACCATAATGCTGATCTGACCTTCAATGAAATTGAGTTTGACACCCCAGGACTAGAGGCTTAGTTTTAGTCACCATGCTCAAACAAATTGTACGACAGAATGAATTAACTCAGTTCCAGAGTGGTATATTTTATTAATTACCATTAGGACAATTGGACCAACCTGTTACCTTTTGCAGAGGTTGCTTACAACAGTGCCATGCACAGCAGCACAGATTTTACTCTGTTCCAAGTAACTACAAGTCAAGAATTCAGTCCAGTGCCTGAGCTGCTCACCAATGAGCCCACTATCCTCTCCTTGAAGAAATGGATCAATCAAATAAAGACCATCTGGCCGGGTAGTCCACAAGGTTTTAGACAAAGAAAAAACAGTGTACAAAGTGCAGGCAGATAAAAATAGCGGAACCCAAACAGTTTAAAATCGGAGACTGGGTTTATTTATCCACTTGCTTCCTACAGTTTCTACACCCATCTAAAAAATTAGGACCAAAGTTCAAAGGGTCTTTCCCCATCACTCGCATCATAAACTTGGTCAGAATAGAATTGCAATTATCTAAATCCACTGCAAATCTTCCACTGCAGCCTACTGAAACCAGAAGTGACCTCACCTTTAAGGACTGTGGCTCCCTTCCTGCCACAAGTTATCATGACAGAGGACAAACAACATTTTGAAATCAAAGAAATGCTAGATTGAAGGAAACACCATGGGGCCACCAGTATCTAGTAGCATGGAAGGACCTCCCCTTACCACAAAACAAATGGGTTCATAAAAAGCACATTAGAGCCCCAAAATTAATTAAATGTTTCCACCAACTTTACTCTGATAAATCTGATTGTTCCTATTATTTTCTCTCCTCTTTGTTATTTGCTTTGTCTCCAGGTTGAATTCTCTCTTTTTGGGGGTGCAGCATGTCAGGTCCCATAGATCTCTATCAGGATGCTGCCATTCTGGCAGCAGGGTCGAGACTTGGGCATGCTTTCACATGGGGTTTTCCTTTATTCTTTTTCTGCTTTGATGTACCTTTTGGGGAAATGAGAAGGCAAAAGAATGTGCCTGGGACCATATGTTTTGGTCCAATACCAGAGGAATGAGATCTTGGCACCTGAGAACTGCTTGTTATCACCTTCTCAGCCAGAAGTTCTCACAACATGTTTGCACCTTTGGATTGGCTCACAGTTGAACTGGACATTGGAGGGGCCTCGAAAGAAGCAGTTTAACCTAATGTTCTGGCACAGGAAATTCAGATTCTGCATACGCTCCCTCTGCTATCATTGTCTTCGAATAAAAGTTCCTGTCAGGATTCCAGCAATTGTTCTAATTAAATCACGAGCCTTGAGCTAAACTTCAAAAAACTTCAAAGAATTCATTAGGAGTGACATACTGGCATGACCTGTACAAAGCTGATTCTGGCATATGTAATTACAATCACCTGTGACCCTGCCTCCCCTCTCCCCCCTGGGTGTGCCATAAATCAGTTTCTCCAATTACGCACATACACGGGGTAGGTGTCATCCATCACATTCTCCAATTAAAGTTATTTGTGGGCAAAAGCTTCATTGCTTAGCTACAATCTTTTTTAATATAAAGTTGGAATGAGCTTCTAAGTTCATTTGCCATATGCTTCTCAAGTCCTTTGCCCCCCCCTTTTTATGCCAACTTGGAAACCAATTTAGGAATGTTTTACAAGTTGACATTCTGCTCCCCTCACTTCTTGAAAGCGACCTGTGCAGGGCAAAAACAAGTTGAGTGCAGGTATAGAATTTAGGGTTGCAACCCCCTCCTCCAGGCTTAGTTGGATTTTCTGCATGGAATCTTGCTTAAGGCGATAAGCCTGGACATTCCTACTTTTTACCCTTCTGATGGAGGGCAGCCTTTCCACTTGATTAAGTATTGGTGTTGTCTCCTGTGCCACCTCGAATCAAGGATTCACTGCACCTCATAATGGGTTTGCCTCCTATGACCAAGGGGTCTGCTAGCAGTTCACTTTTGAGTTTTGTGGTTAGGTCACTTGCGGGCTGGTCTTGCCGATCATGGCATTGTCATCTGGTGGTTACTTGGGCAGCAATTTGACTAGAGGAGGTGATGGTATTCATGACCTCCTCCCATTCGCATTTGTACTGGGGCATCTGGGAGAGGACGTCAGCCAGAAAGCTTGTGTTTTAGCACAAAGTTGAATCAGTTAAAAGTATTGAGCCCAGCGGACTTGTTTGGGTGATAGTTTTTACGGAGTCCTAAGGGCCTCCAGATTTTTATGGCCAGTCAAGACTTTGAACGGTCTCTGCCCCCCTTCCAGCAGGTGGCACCAGGTTTGCCGTGCCCATCTCACCACAAAAGCCTCTTTTTCCCATGCAGCCCATCTGTTGAGATATTCCCTGTTAGGAGAATGAGTGCACTCAGGGAAACGTAGTGAGAGTGATGTTGAATAACACACGACCAGCATACAGATACACTGAATAATAAAATGTAGGTTTTACTTCTAGTAATACAGAAAAACAGGAAATGCAAGGAGAAAGAAACCAGGTTTCTGGCTCCATCTTATGGCCGTTGGAGGAACCTCAGCCAATCACAATTGCAGCATTCTCTTAAAGATACAGTATTAAATGACTATCCTGGTTTATATATTGCCAGCCCAACTGTTTGTTGACTATCATTCCTAACACCATCACCTCTCCATGTCTGTGAGCTTATGGGAGGTGTAGGTGCAGGGTTGTAGGCTTTTCTGGTTATTTCTTTGGAGTAACACTGGTCTCACTGCCATCTCACTGGCATCCACTTGAATGTCAAAGGGTTGTTTGGTGTCAGGATGCTTCAGCACTGGTTCTTTTGCAAACAGTTCTTTCAGTGTTTCAAATGCTTTTTGGCAGGTTAGGTCCCATTGTAGGGGTTGTCCCAGGTGAGATTTCGTTCCTGGGCTCCCTGTCTTTAGGAGGTCTGTCAGAGGTTTGGCAATCCTTGAAAAGGAGGGGATAAACTGCCGATTAGAAGTTTGTGAACCCCAAAAAATTTTGTAGCTGTCTGTGGATGAGAGGGGACTGCCAGCCTACAGTGGCTTGTACTTTGGCTGGGTCCATCTCTATGCTCTCACTTGAGACTTGGTAACCCAGGTAGTCTAACCGTGCATAGTGAAATTCGCATTTCAACAGTTTGACATACAGGTTTGCCACTAGAAGTTTTTCCAGTACCTGGCAGATTAGGGGTATGTGCCCGTCCATGGTCTCAGTGTAGATGAGAATAGCATGCAGGTAGACAAGGACCCTCTTATAGAGGTGCTCATGTAGCACCTCATTTATTAACTGCATGAACACCACCGGGGGGGTCCTGTAGTCCGAAGGCATGATTTTGAATTAAAGCTCCCTAGGGGGCTTTATGTAATGACAGTCACCTGTGACCCTGCTTCCCCCTTCCCCCCTGGGTGTGCCATAAATCAGTTTCTCTAATTATGCACATACACGGGGTAGGTGTCATCCATCACATTCTCCAATTAAAGTTATTTGTGGGCAAAAGCTAATGTTCTGGCACAGGAAATTCAGATTCTGCATACACTCCCTCTAATATCATTGTCTTCAAATAAAAATTCCTGTCAAGATTCCAGCAATTGCCCTAACTAAATCATGAGCCTTGAGCCAAACTTCAAAAAACTTCAAATTAACCCAATTGGCCAACATGACACTTGGAGAATGGGGCTATTTCCTATTTTAATTATACTAAAACCGCAGGAAAGATTTAGACTTGGTTTTCCTTTGAAGCTGTACCAAAATGATGTATTCAATAAAGAAGAGCTTTGAGGAGGATCCTAGTCTTATTTGCTTGGGTTCATTCATCAGAACCTTGATCAGAATTATGGTAGCTCTCAAAGGGCCAATAGCTGGGTCACCGTGACTAACCGGATGTGTCCGGTTAGGCACAGTTGGCTTGATGCCACTTACTGGGCGCGGCTGACTCGGGACAGTTGGGTCAGGAGAGAACAAATCACACTGGCTAACTCGATGTACTTCTCAGGCTTCCTGTCCTCAGCAGTTGTCGGATTGGAATTTGGTTTGGTGAGGCAATCAGCTGCTCAGTGCCCCTCCTTCCCACACAAGAAGCATGTTGTGGACCTTGGTTTCGCTACTGGCCCACCTTTGGCAGCTCTCGGGACCTCTTTAGGGGCAGAGGGGGAAGGCTTGCTCCAGCTGCAGCTTCCATGGTCTCTAGCCAGATCGATGTCCACCTCGGCTGCCAACACATACCAGCACTGAAGATCTTGAGGGGCTCCCTGGGAGACGCAGCTTTGATAGATGTCTTTGTTAAGCCCATCTTTGTAGCACTCCATCAGGACCTCTGGGAGCCAGCCATGCATGTGGCAGGCCAATCCACGAAACTCCTGGTGTATTCTGCTGCTGACCTCCACCCCTGGTTTATGGTCTTCATCCTGGTCCTAGCCTTGTGTTCGGCTAGGAAGTCTCAAACCATGTGCGGAGCGCCATCACGAACTATTTGTAATCCCTCAGATGAAGGGCATTATCATTTTGAAGAGTGCCTATACAATCTGCTGTAGCCATGGCCATGGTGACACATCTCACTTTAGCTGCCTCCGAAGCAAAGTCCTCCCCATACTCCTGCATGTGATTCCAGACTTGAGCTAGAAAGAATTCCAAGGCTTTGGGATCCCATTCGTATTTTACTCCCAGCAGAGGAACCTATGGAATTTGGTGCCTCCAAGGATGGCCCTCCTGCTAGGGGGGCCCTGGGCTGCAGTAGTGGTGACTCCCAGGGCAGCTGCTGCCAGAGCCAGCCCCTGCTGAACTACAGGAATCACAGCTGGGTTTGCAGAGATGCAGAGCTCCAGCTTTTCATGCACTGGCAGAGCATGCTCTTATGCAATCCCCCCCCCCCCCGCNAACCCCCCCCCCCCCGAGCTCTCCGATTCTCAAGCGCTTCATGCAGAAGTTGCTGGGCATATGTCAACAGGAGGTCCTCTTTGTCAGCTTCCTGCAAGGCATAATCTCTCTGCCATTCTCTAGCGAGAGTTACCTCTGGGGGTGCTCCTCCAGATCTTCCATGCATCCTATGCCCAGCGACCATCTGGCTCAGACTGGAATCTTATCGAGCTGCAGCTCCTCCATCCATTCTGTCTCCTCACGGTACCTGTGTGGCTGGGGAGAAGTTGACCCTAGGGCTCCACAGTCATAATTGCTCTGGTGGGTTAACATTATGTGCTCAGTCCCCTTGGTAGACTGGGTCTCCAGTTTAGCCAATAAAGCAGATCTTGCTTAATGTTAGGCCTGCCTCTGTTCAAAACCCAAGAAATTATTAGCATATTTATGATACTTCCAAAAAAACCCCCAACTCCATTGAGGTAAAGAAAAGGTACTTTTACTGAGTTTGAAATGATAGCGGTGATCTGCTTCAAAAGGCATGAAAATTACAAGTTGAAAGTTTCCCCAAATCCCTCCTCTCAGGGACCCAGGCTGAATGTCCAATCCACATCCTACATAACATCATGTGAAGCACATCTTCAGGTATTTTTGTCCATCTGGAGTTCTAGGATAGGTTGGCCTTGGCTGGATTTAAACAACTCCACTCAGCAGTGCAGTAATTCTTGAGAGCAAACCTCCCTTTTAGTTCACATGAGCCTTCACTTCACCAGCTCACTTCCCAAACCCAAATGCCATGCCCCCTCTCCCCATTATTATGGCAGCCAATAGCAAGCATGCATCAAAGGAAAAACCCATGCTGGAGATTCGGCTGACACTTCTCCTCTCCAGAGAAGTGTCAGCATGGGTTTTTCTCCTCTCCATAGAAGTGTCATCCAGATCTGTGAAGGCAGAAGTTGGACTCAGAAGAAATTGCTTCCTGTGAACTTTCTCCTGCATGCTTCCACACGCAGAAGCAGCATCCTTTGCCTCTTGTGGGTGGGCCAGACAAGGCTGAAAGTGGGGGGTCTGGAGGTCTCCAGGGAGGAAGGCAAGACCAGGGCAAGTGCCAAAGCCTAGTCCACTAGAGGAGCCTTGCAGTCCCTCTCAGGCCATGCAGAGGACCCCCAAATGGTGGCACAGCATTAGTGGTATTCAGCCAGTTTGCGCCAGATCGGGCAAACCAGTAGCAAGAATTTGGCGTGGGTCGCCAAACCAGTAGTAACTTCTGGCTGGTCACACCCCTGATCCAGTTGCCCTCCTGCCCGATGCTCGCTTACCCACTTGCCTGACTTTTGCCTAAGGTATTTTTTTCCCCTCCCGACAATCAGCTGTTCATAGATAGCTGTGCCGAGATTCCTCTTGCTGAGGCCCAGGAAGGCAAAAAATGGAGGGAGCTCAGCCCCCCCTCCATTTTTTGCCTTCCAGAGCCCCAGAGGAACTTTAGGGGAGCAAAAATGCCCCCCCAAGGCTCCTCTGAGGCTAGGAAGCTCCCCAAAATAGGTCGGGTGGCAAAAAAGCCCAAAAAAAAGCCATATCCACCCAGTCACATAGCCGCACCCACCAAACCACACTCACAGAACCAGTAGTAAAAATTTTTGGAATCCCACCACTGTGGCACAGGCTGCCCAGAACTCTAGGCAGAAGAGGCCAAGTGCCCAGGCCAGCTCTTGAGCTTCCAAGGCACTGGGTCCCTGCTGCCCAGCCCAGTCCCGCTTCCACAAGGGGGTGCCCAATTGCGCTTACATCGAGGTTGCTGCTGCTGCTGTCATTGATCTCCTTGGCCAAATTGCTCATAATGGGTGCAGGAGAGCAAAGTGCATGGCTCAGAGGGAGGCTTGGTCCTCCACACTCTCACCTGATGAGGGGAAGAGGAGAGATTGGTAGTGCTGCCAGTGGGCGTGCCGCGATGGCCATGGCTTTCCCACACAGAGATAGGGTGGTCCCAGTGAAGGGGAACCCTTGCGGGCTTGTGAGACCTGACTGGCAAGTGGGCCTTCGAGGCACTGGTGTGGCCATGGCACTGCTCTATAACTTGATGGTGACCATCCAGGCCGGAACATGGTCAGACTTAGATCTGACCCGTGGACCTCCCTGGAGCCAATGAGAGGTGTGCACACAGGGGCTGGCAAGAATGTGGGAGCTGGCATCCTGGATTAAAGGGAAGCTGGCATCCTTTAACCCAGGATGCCAGCTTGCAGGGCAAGACAGTCACCAGGGACACCAGGCACCATGTGCTTGCTTCCTCCAATGTGTGTACCCAAGAGGCGGGGATTTTAAAAAAAATTAAACTGTATGAAACAAGAAATATAACATTTTATTAAAGACAAGTGAAATTCTGCTAACTGACTGTCCCAATTTTTTGCTGCCACCAACTGCTGGTCATGCAAAATAATCAGGAAGACAATGGTAACAGGATAAAAAATAGCAAATCAAAAAGACATAATCATAAATTTTTACAGCTTATTAAAAAACGCAATATAAAATTAAAAATTGCAATGCCATCTACAGACCACATAGTGAGAAATAATAGAACAAGCCCATTTTATCATTATAATGCAAAGCTTTTCCTTTTTGTATATGTTTTAATGATACATTTTTAAACACACATAAAAATTCCATATCGAGAAGGCGGAGCTTCATCTCGGTGCTACAGCTGCGATCTCGGGGCTCTGAGATCGCAGCTGATATTTTCCCGCCGCCTGTCGGTCCCTAACGGACCTAAACCGTCGTAGAGACGGATTGTGAAGGACACAGTCCCAGGATCCCAGAGATATGCAAATCTCTGGTTTGATCCGGAGAAGCCTTTGCTGGCGGTGGAAGGCAGCCTCCAAAGTCTGAAGCCGGACAGTCCCGAAAAGAAAGTGGCTGGAGCGAATGCGTATGGCTGGGTGAGAAACTCTTTTGTAATGGAAATTGGCTGAGATCGTGAAAGAATATCCTGAACAAAGAAAAACCTGTGACTTTATTTTGTTTGACTGGAATTCTTTAAGCGTGCTTTTTAAAGTGATGTCAATTGAGGCTTGGATTTCTTTCTTACTACTTCTTTTTTCTGAGGACTTTATGTGATTTTGTAGGTAACAGATTGAATTTTTTCTATATATTTTTTATGTCTTTTGATTTTTAATTTTCATTAGGATAGAGACCCCTCTTTGATCTTTTCTTTCTTTTTCTCTGAGTTTTGTATACATTACTCTTCTTTCTGGCTGGGGGGAAAAAGTATTAAGAGATTTGCAACACTGCCAACTAGAGGCTTGAAAGTATTTTATTTGAATTGGGGAGAAATGTATAACTACTCCTTCTCAAAGGACATTTTAATGTGATAAGATGGAGGGAGAGCACAGAAAAAGTTATTACAGTGTTTTCCTGATCTTATCAATATTTCAACACTTGAGGTTGCTTTGAGCTGCTGGGAAGAGATATAATAGACCTTGGAAAAAATTAAAGTGCAGTGTGCAGTCCATATAACTTGTGAAATCTCTACTCGCCAGCCTTTTTGTATATTTTTAACTCTAGTAATATTTTTTTATTTTTGCTTTTTTATCCTTTTTCCTTCTTTTGTTTTGGGCCTCTTACTATTGGATTTTCTATTTGGATCATAATTGGCTTTTCTATCAGATGGATTGAAGTCAAAAGATTTGAAGTTTTTTGAAGCATTAAAATGAAAGAAAAAGTGAAAAAAAAGAAGAAGTGTCAAATGAAATAGACTTGTGTTTTTGGGATGTTGGTGACTTTGAGATTTTTGGAAATTCTTATTTGAATGACTAAATCATTTGGGTCGTTTAAATTTTTTTTTTTTTAACAATGCATTACTTATGGATGAACTGAAATGAATTTAAAAATTGAAGAGAAACAAGAAGGAGGATTCTTTGGCTATTTTTTCGTTTCTTAGAAATGCAATTTCTACATATGAGAAACTACAAAACAAGAAGATGGGATGAAAAAAAACCACCCTAATGAACAAGCAACTTTATTTGGGAAAGAAAGGGAAAGAGAGAAAGAGAATGGAGAATTTAAGATAAAAAAAACAACCAAAAAAGGGAAAATAAGGTGAAAAGTGACACAATCATCAGAAAGCAAACAAAGAAAATAAACCAAGAGGGTGGAGATTAAGAGACAAGGAGTAAAAAGGGTAGAGTGGAAAAGCAAGGAGGAAAGAAGGGAAGACCAAAAAAGGGAAAACAAGTGAGAGTGTCACAACATCAGAAAGCACAGAAAAGAAAAATACACAAGAGGGTGGAGATTAAGAGACAAGGGGGTAAAAGGGTAAGTGAGAAGCAAGGGAGGAAAGAAGAAGAGAACTACAAAGGTTGAAACAAGATGTAAAGAAACAGAATTTATTTGAGATAAATGGGTAAACATACAATTGAAAAAGAGATTCTGCAAAGTACATAAATGTTGTGTATTGAGTATTTGAAATAATGTTACAAATTGGTGGAATAATATATGATTATAAAATGGCAAAAATTTAATGTAACTTAGCAAATTTCTTTTTTAAATAAAAATAAATGAAATCAAAAATATGAAAGAATGAATAAGAAAAATGGAACATTGTCATTGTATATAAATTTTAAAACATAAGTGAAATAGGGAATACTAAGCAAAATCTATAATTGTTCCATAGAAGCATGATATTTATTTAGAAAGGATTGTGTAAAATGTTTAAGACTTAATGAATACTAATTTAATGATATAATTTTAATTGCTATGATGTTGTTTAATTATATTATATATTTTAAAAAAATTTTTTTTCCTGTTTTAAAAAATATTGAGTCTATTTTTTAGAATGTACTAGCAGAATCTGAATGAAATTATTGTTTGTAAGCTTAAACTAGGGGAAGATAAATGAATAAGGCATTATACTCCAATCGGTCATTACAGAAGAAATTTTGTGTTAATGAGAAATAGATATAGACAGCTGAAATAGAAGACAAGGATATAAGTATAAAGATTTAAATTGAAATGAATAAATAAATAGAATTAAGAGTAAAAGAGGGGAGAAGCTATAATAGAAAATGTAAAATAGTGAATAGAAATGGAATGCTATATAAAGTAAGCACGAACTTGAATTTGTCTGTAAAAAAGATGTAACTCGGGATTCAACGCCGTCAAAATATTTTATGTTTTTTATGTTTTGTGTTTTGTTTGTATATGTTTGTTTGTTAAAAATTAATAAAATTCTTTATAAAAAAAAAAAATTGACTTTTATGATTTTATGTTAACAAAATCACCATTAAATCATAAAACGTATTTGTGAAGTATAAATGTCATGTCTACTGATATATTTTTTAAAATAAAACAGAAATACCACCAATAGAAAAAATATAATGGTTACAGCATATGATTGAAAAAAGCCATATTAGAACCAGAAGCTTCCATGCTGCTACATTCCTGTGCCTGGGAAAGTAGGAGGGGGGAATTTTAGAGTGTTGGTAGTTAGACATAATAGCATTCTTCTTTTCAGTCAAGGTTATGTTATTCCTGCACCTGGAGAAGAAGTGGTTTAAGGGATGTCTCAAGTTGGGACTGTTTGTGATTGGACCATGTGATGGTCTGATAGGTGCAGGGGTTGGGTTTTGAATTTTGAATTACAAAGGGAAAACCCGGAACTCTCAAATTCAGATTTTCCCAGATGTGCCAGTATGCCTATTCTAATAAAAGGAAACTTTGAGAAAATGCCTGTCTCTGAGTTTTTAATTGGAGTTGGGTTTTTCTGGAACCCTGATATTTCTACACAGAGGGAAGCATGCAGTGGAATACCACAAGGCTCTGGCTTAGGCCTAGTGTTCTTCAACATCTACATAAACAATTTAGATGAGAAGGGGAACTCTTAAATTTATAGATGATGCCACGCTGGGGGGGAATACCCAACAGTTTAGAAGGTAGGCTTAAGATCCAGAAGGATCTTGAGAGACATTCATCCTGGCCCTTATCCATTAAAATGCAACTCAGTGGTGAGAAAAGTAAGATTTTACACTTAGGCAAGAAAAACCAAATGCACAAGTATAGAATAGGTGGTACCTGGCTCAACAGCAGTAATTGTGAGAGGGATCTACATGTCCTAGTGGACAATTACTTCAGTATGAGCCAGCAATATGTGGCAGTTACCAAAAAAGCTAATTCTGTCCTAGGCTGTATCAACAAAGGGATTGAATCAAAATCATGTGAAGTCTTAATATTGATTTATACCACACTGGTAAGACCACACTTGGAATACTATGTCCAGTTTTGGTCACCATGACACAGAAAAGATGTCGAGATTCTAGAAATAGTTCAGAGAAGAGCAACAAAGATGATTAGTTGACTGAAGGCTACAGCATACGATGAATGACTGCAGGAATTGGGTAATGTCTAGTATAATGAAAAAAAGGACTAGATATGATAGCAGTCTTCAAATATTTGAGGGGCTATTGTAGAGTGGGGGAGTCAACCTTTTCTCTAAAGCTTCGGAGGGGCAGAACATAAGAAGTAGCTGATGGAAGCTTATCAAAGAGAGATCCAACCTAGAATTAAAGAGACATTTCCTGACAGTGAAACAATTAATCAGTGGAACAACTTGCTTCTAGAAGTTGTGGATGCTCCATCACTGGAGTTTTTAAAAAGAGATTGGACAGCCAATTGTCTGGAATGGTTAGAGTCTCCTGCTTGAGCAGGCAGTTGGGCTAGAAGTCTTCCAATAACCCTTCCAACTCTTTTATTCCTCTAATTATGTAAAATTATTCAAGTAAAATACAGATAATAAAGAGGGGAAAACTAATAAAACAAAAAGATTCCATATAGTGTCTATTTTGTATCACAATGTGGCATTTATGTAACTCAATCACTGATTGTAAATGATACAGAAACTTATTGCTTATTCTTCTCATTATCTGATCTCTTACCTCTGCATGCCCCCCAGGTGTCAAGGTCTTGTTGCAGCGCTCACATTTCAAACAGAATTTGTGCCAATCTTTTCCCAAGGAAGTTACTTTTTCAGCTGTACAAACAAACAAAATATGGAGAGTCAGAACTTTACAGACCAGATTCTCAACTTTTATATCTTTCAAGATTCACTTGAAAGGACTAAAAATTATTGAAGACCATCACTCACAAAATGTAAGTGGAGGCAAAATCACATATATCAGCTGTAATCTGTGTTTTATGAACGCTTTAGAAACCTCTCCCCCAAAGGAACAGACAAGGATGGTCACCTGTGTTGTTTGTGTTAACCTTGGAAGTGTTACAACAGAAATATTAGAGAAGAAAAGGACATAAAAGGGATGAAAATTAAAACGGAAGAATTTAAATTGCAAGCATTTGATTTGGTTTTCATCTTAGAAGATCCATTAGAAACAGCACCAAAATTGATGGAAAAGAGAGACATATGGAAAGGTGGCCGGCTTGAAAATAAATAAAGATAAGACAAAGATTCTGACAAAGAACATGTTATCAA
>BHFT01071445.1:0-10474 GCA_004320025.1 Laticauda laticaudata | reverse complement strand
CAGCAGGTTCTGACTAATTCTGGAGATCTGGTAGCGGAAATTTTGAGAAGTTTGGAGAACCAGCAAATACCACCTCTGACTGGAGATTTTACAGATCTTTCCCCTGACACGCTCACCAAGCCACGCCCACAGAACTGGTAGTAAAAAAATTTGAATCCCACCACTGGGCTACTTGCTTCTTAAGATAGACTAGAGAATTGATTGTCTGAAGAAAAGAGGAACTAGCCTGCTAAATTAAAGAGAAACATCCTATACATAGCATAGGCACAATGTGATGAAATACTCCTTGGAAAGAGAGATTCAGTGTAATCTTATTACTCAAAAATAAATGCATTGATTTCAAGGGGACCATTTTTGAAACCGAGGCTGAAGCTCAAACATTTCGGCCACCAAATGAGAAGAGAGGACTCATTGGAAAGAAAACCTGATGTTGAGAAAGATTAAAGGCAAAAGGAGAATTGGAAGGCGGAGGGTGAGGATGAAATAGTTGGATAGTGTCATCAATGCAATGAGCATGAATATGGATAGACTCAGGGAGACAATGGAAGGGGGGTTAGCATGCTATGATCCATGGGATAGTGAAGAATCAGACATGACTTAGTGACTAAGCAACAACAAAAATTGAAAGTATTTTTACCATGCCTGTTATTAGAATGTTCTAGCCCTATATTATATTTTATCATTCCTTTTTTCACATTAAAAATCCTCTAGGAACACAAGGAAGAATAGTGATTTATCTCTTCCATTTTTTCTGAACATATCCTCACACATCTTATACCTTTGAAAAGAAAGTAATACAGTCCAAGTCAGAAAGAGCAAAACAAAAGTTCTTTCTGTTGGCAAGATTTGCACCCTGACAGTTCCCCCTTCTTTCCTCCTCCCCAAGATATTTATTTATTCATTTGTTTGTTCGCTTGTTTGTCAAATGTGTACAAGATAACAACTATAAATATGAACATAAACAAAAACAAAGGAAGTAAATATAGATAAATGGGGACAGAAAGACAGGGATGGTAGGCACGCTGGTATGCTTTTTTTGAGAAACAAAATATTGAGAAACAATAAACAAACAAACAAACAAAAAGTTGCTTTGAGTTGATGATTAGGGCAGATGTTTCTTTGTAGTACTTCAAATTCTTCCAAATTAAATTGTGATGTCTGTGGATACTCCCATAAAGGCAATGGGTTGTATCTCTAAGAAGACATGTGGAAACACAGACACTGAATTAGAGTCATAAAAAGGAAGAACAGGCCCGAGCAAAATTTTATTTATTTTATTTATTTATTTTGTCAAGCGATTATAAGATAATAGGTATAAGTATAAACATAGTTATGAATACATGAAATGGATACCTATAGAAAAAAAAAAAAACAAAAACATAGGATAAGGGACAATAGCATGTTTGGTGCCGCTTATACCACACCCCCTACAGACCTCTTGAAAGGGGAGTGAGGTTCAATAGTAAAGCAGTCTAAGGATTAAAGTTTTTGGGGTTTGGGGAAGAAACCCACCAGAGTCAGATAGAGTATATTCCAGACATTGACCACTCTTGTTGCTGAATTGTATTTCTGCATCAAGTTTGGTGCGATTTAACCTGAGTTTTGTAATCTATTGTTTTGATCTTGTGTTGTATATGGTTGAAGCGAAAATATCATTGACAGGCTTAGGACATTGCAATGTATTAATTTTATAATGCTATGCTTAGATCGGACTGAAGCGGCGTAGTTCTAAAGTTTCTAGCGTTGAGGAATTTCAAGTATTTGGTGCATTAAGTATTTCTGCATAAGTAAGAGGAGTGGGAACTCTTGTGAATTGTTTTCTGCGTCTTTCTCAACGTGTATTAATATCAGATACATAATGCAGGTTCTAGACTGATGAGGCTGTATTTCAAGTATTGGTCAAGCAGATGTTTTGTATACTCTGGTCGCGTAGGGGTGTATTAACCAGAGAAAAAAACTACATAGGGATTAGGTTAACAACTCTTAATGGCCTTTTTTGGCTTTGTAGTAACAGTGGGCTCTAGCACTTTAGATCATTAGGAGATGCAAGACTCACAAGGTCCTGACAGGAGTTTGGATCATAACAAGGTCTTGACTATTCAGCTTGTATTTATTTTCTATTTTTTTGCCAATATGTAAGACAGACATTTATTTGTTGAGATTTGAAGTTGCCATTGTTTGACCATTCTGATACATAGTCAACCATTTGAAGGTAGCAGTATGTTGGTGGTGTGAATAGTTTTACATCATCAGTGAAGATAACACATGCTCTAATATGATTACAGAGGTCATTTATTAGAGTATGAGAAGAGTTGTCCTAGATCACTGCCTTGGGGAACTACTGTTGACAGGTACAGAATTTGATAGGGACACTCCCAATTTTGACCATTTGTTGTCTGTTTGACAGGAATGTTCTATCCAGTTATGCAGGCAAGATACCATAAGATTTTAGTATTTAGTAGTAGTTTGTCATGTACTACTAAATTAAAGGCTTACAGAAATCTCTGTAGATTACGTCTATTGCTTTTGCCGCCTGATCAAGTTGTGTAGTCCAATGTTTTTGCAGTGTAAGAATTGCAGATTAACAGGATAGTTTTTTTCTGAAAGCCAAATTGTTTATTAGAGAGGAGGTTGTTTGTCTCTAATGAGGATAATGGATGGATTAAAAGATTCCATGACTTACATACGCAGATAAGGAGATTGTGTCTGTAATTTTCAAACTAGGCTGGGATCTCCCCTTTTTGAGATGGGATGGCCAGGGCTTGTTGACCCATAGGCTTTTGTCAAGGAAGCTGGTCCTTTTCGAAAGATTTTTCACAAGATTATTGCTAAGAGTTCTTGCTATGCAGGAACTGCTTAAGAAGTAGGCAACATATTTCCATCCGAGTTAATAGATAGAGATGTTATGATTAAAAAAGTTTTGCTTTTTCCAACATTTGTTCTTCTTTAAATTGATATGCTATTAAATCATTGTAGTTGTCTGGTGGTAGTGACTAGGAAATACGGGCATTATTCATTGCTGTTTTCAAAAATACTAGCCAAAGAATGTGTTTAAAGAGGGTTGCTTTTAAATTGGTGTCGTCATTGCAGTCTTTACCATATAGGTCCTTTCAGGTGGTGCGGATGGACCTTTGAATCTTTTAGTTTGTTGTTTACAAAATTGTAGAAAGCTCGGGTAGAATTGGATGCATGGAAGGTTTTCTTTCTTGTTTCATGTGATAATTGGTGCATTCCAGTGGCATAAAATTCTGGATGGCATAATTTTTGTATTTTGTAATTGCTTTGAAGTTTTGGCAACGTGACCAGATTGTTTTCTGCCAAAGTGATTTTCTTTTTGGATTGAAGCTTCCTTATGTGTTATGGGTTAATTTGTTTTTTCTGGTTTTGGGAGAGTTTGTATATTGTACAAATATTAATTTATGACTCTTTGACTTCAAGTAAAATATTTGTAATGTTCTTCAACAGGATTGCATCCACGTGAATAGAAAGTTGCCAATAAAGAGATGAGAGATCGCTTTCTATTAAAAGATCAGTTGCCTTTTTTGAAAGTTATAATTGGGGATCCCATCATTATGATTGATTTTTGTTGGTGTAATTTGAGACAAAAAGTCAATCATGTCTGTGGTCCACTGTGCGAAAGAGTTCTTTTAATTTGTAATCCATAAATTGAATTCACACAATTGCAGAAGATGAGATCAAGGCAGTTGTTAAAGGCTTAGTATTGTTGGTTACGAGTCTGTTCCAGTCCCAGATTTGTAACAGCATTGCAGAATGGTTGTGCAATGTATGGTTTCAGTTTTCATTCAATTTAGGCAGAATCCAGTTAATATTCAGGTAAATTGAGGTCACCAAAAAGATAAAAGCATTGTGGGCAGGATGGTTGCCCTTGGTAGTAGTGAATTAACTGATTTACATGTTCTCGTTATGGTCATAAATCAGGGGCTTCTTAAATATAATAATCGAATCAGAAATGTGATTATTTAAGGACAGTTTCCACAAGACGTTCTCAGGAAGAGCAAGCTCCTGGTAACTTGGAATGTTTTTTAGTGTAGGGCTTTTTTATAGGAAGGATTAGCATACACTAATCTCCTCTACGGATTTTGCAATCTGATCAGTAAACATGATAGTCTCTTAACTGTGGTAATGGAGTCAGGGAGAGATGCACTTGAGCCAGTTTTCACGGACAAATATGATGTCGAATTTAGCCGATTTTAGTAAGAGGAGAAATTCCCGGCTTTATTTTATTTACAAAAGCTTCTTGCATTGAAGTAGTTTGCATTTAAGGCCAATTGTGGTTGGAATTAAGGTAGTTAGCGGGCATGTTTGCCTGGTTTTGAGTGATGGTGGGTTGGATGAGGTCGGTTGGATGCGGAGTTGTGGGTTTGTGTGACTTACTTTTGATACAAATCAGTCACGTAGTCATATATAGGTCTTCCTTCTCCATTTCTAGACATTTTTGTTGCAGGTTCTGTGCAGAGTTCATGGTGACGAGATCTTTGGTCAATATAGATGAAGTCTTGGTCTTGAGTGCCAAGTTTTTTAATGGTTGGGAATTGGTTTTTTGCTGCAATTGGCGTTTATGTATGAATGAATATCCATTTGCTGGGACTCATTTTTGCCAAACAACTTACAAATCTTGAGACCACTGAGCCATTCATTGTATTTGGAAACTCAAGTCCATCTCTGATTGTTTTTCCAATGATATCTTCAGGAGAATGTTTTGTCGTATTTGAGTTGCTTCGAATATTGTGAACTTTGGTGATGTCATCTAGATTCCGTTCGGTGTCTTCAAGACCAAATAAGGATTGGCATTTGGACGTTTTCTGATCATGTTCCATGATGTCTCTGATGAGTAAGGGGATATCATTTGTGGAATTATTTGATGGGATAGTAATTATTTGTGGCTGTGGTTTGATGGTTATTTTTTGTTGTAGTTATGATTGTAATTGAGGTAGTAGTTTTGGTAGTGATTGTTGAGTTGGGATTTGATTTTGAGCTGATAGGTATTCACTTATCTGTGCTGTATTTTTTTTTCAAGAGAGATTTAGGCTTGCTTGTATAGTTGTTTCAAAAATTGTTAGTAAACATTCTTGAGTGAATGTGTGATTCTATGCTTTCAACTCTATCAGGCTTACTTTGTTTGGCTTAGAAAAACATGGTGGACATCGACAAGGGAATTATCTGATGTTTTTAGGAGATCAGCTAGGGTTTTGTTTAAGTTTAAGCAGGCAAAGTGGGCTTGATTGTCACATAGGTGGCATTTGATGCTATTTTTGCTTTCATTGATGGTTTCAAGACATTTGAAGCATATGCAGGAGTCTGGGAGGTGATTGGTAGAGAAATTGTTCTTTTGTTGTTTGGTAGTGGAGGATTTGGAGTTTTTGGCTGGCATGGTCAATGACAATATTATACTAAACAATTACAATAGATAATTAATGTGATAGGTAGACAGTTACTTAATGAATGTTGGTAATTCATAAATGTTAATTGATAAGTTAGAGAACAAATAAAAAGTAAGGTTAGTAGAAAATCAATCAATCAATTGACTAGATAATCAATTTGTGATCACTTAACAATTAATTATTATACTATTAGATGATAAATCAATTATTTTAGACAAAGTATTATCTATCAATATTTGGTCTTGAGGTACTAAAATATTGGAGGTAGAGAAGTATTGGAGGTTTGTAGTGAAAAGTTCCTTTGTTTTTCTTTAAAGCCATGTTGTTTGGTTTTTGTTTTGTTTTAGTTTTAATTTTTAAAGAGGAATTGTTGCTGCTTGATGGATTTGAATGGAGATTTGAATGAGCTCACCAATCATCTACTTGGGAATTTGGAATGGATGAGATTTGGGTGAGGGTTAAGTGGAGGTTGTCCAATCAGCTAACTGGGAATTTAAATGCAGGCTGACTAATCAGCTGGGTGATTTAAATGGAGACAGTAGGGTCTATCAATTCTCCATGAGTCTCCTCAGTTTTCTGCAATTCACGGCCATTCAGAACCACACTTTTGCTCTCCTCTAGTCCCAACTCTTTTTCAGAAGTTTAGGATCACTCTCTGTCAGTTCCATCTTTCTCTGCAGTTCAGAATCACACTCTCCACCAGTCACAGCTCATTTCATGCCGTTTAATCTTTGCCACTCAGAATGGCTCACTCTCAGAATCAGTCTCTCTGTAAGTGTCTGAATCACACTCTCAATCACAACTCGTCCCAGCTCTTATCTCTATCCACTATCCACTATCCACTCTTTGCTATCACCCTATTAGCGATCCACTAGTCCCAGTTCTTTAGTTCTCCACCCGTTCAGAATGGCTTCCTACAGAATGGAGTCTTGGGCTCCACTCGGGATGGTGTCCTGGCCTCTTCGCTCACTCTCTCTGCTCACTCTCAGGATTGCCAGCAAGTTCTTGGTTCTTGGAACCTTCCGAAACCTTCTGACAGTCATAGCTCTTTTCCCCCTTATTAAGTTATATGCTTTCTTCACTCTATTTTTTCCAAGATTGTCTTTCCATCAGCTTCATGTTTCCTTTTTTAGCCCCATGTTTGTTGTGCTTCAAGGATTATCTCTGAGCCATGCCACTGAAAGTTCCTTTACAACTGCAGGGAGTAAAAGCAAACCCAGAGCAATTTCTCTCTCTTATTACACACCCATACCCATTAGGACATGAGTCCAGAGTAATGGAGTGTACAACTCCAGTTTTCATGTCAGGAGGGATTTTTCCCCCACAGATTTTCACATGCAAACAGATTCCTGTGCCCCTGGAGTAAACCATCTTCATGCTATGTCAAGAATCAGGATTTAGCCTGCAATTTTATTCAGATTATCTGGTAGTGAGCCTAAATAGAATTTATGTCTGAATTAATAGGAGGGGTTATGTTATCATTTTGTCAGAATCCAGATTCTCCTCCAATGAAATGGGGTAGCAGAATTCTGTTTGGGATCAGTGAATCATGGGGAGAACATTATGGGATTATAAAACCATATATAATTTATACAGAATTTATTGGAAAGTGATGAGAAAAAGTATATTTTAATATAAATATAGGGTCCTGGTAGTTTGGGAAAGGCCATAGATCAGTTGTAAAGCATCTGCTCAATCAGTCTGTTTCTGATCACAGAGTGAATTTTGAGAAATAAACTTTTTTGAAATCCCACAAAACTCTATTCTTTGTGCTACATTGTACTTAAATGTATAAAAGCATAAAATGGTTTCTTATTCTTTTATGAAATAGTCATCGTAACAAGAACAGTAACAACAATCACAATATGTACTGTTATCACTAGCATTTTATAAAGCATTTTAAAGGTTTCAGAGTAGAAGTATGCAAATATTTAGATCTAAAGCAGGAGAGATGCTTCAGATCTGGAATGGGCACATTCTCTATTCTTCTTACTGATACCTTAAAGAAAATGTACCCTTTCCTGGTCTTGCATGATCACCTTGTGGTTTTTTAGAAATAACAGTTCCTGAATTCAAATATATATTCTCCTTGCACTACATGACCACCATATAGGATCAGGAAAAGAGATATATTCTATAAGATGCCATTGATAGTTTGAACCACACTAGAACTTCTCCCACTTGTGATTTAAATTTCTGCATATCCCTATTTCAATATAGCTGACATACATTATTTCACAAATCTTTATACTAACCTGAGAAGATGGATGCTCTGTGTATATGCTGTAATGTACAAAGTAGGATGTGAACAGATAAGATCAAGAACTCAATGGCTTCTTTAACATCACCTAGAGCATGGCTGTCAAACTTCCACCCACAGGCTAGATGTGTCACACACTGGGCACGCTTACGACCAGTTAGCAAAGGGGGGGAAAGTTCCAATACATCACATGATGCTGTTGTGACAACATGAGTTAGACATCCCTAGGATAGAGTATCCAGCTGAATTGGAATTAAATTTCCTGGCTCACATTCCTAATATTGATCTAGGAACATTGCAAAACTAATGCTTAGTTTAACTAATACTACATTCTTAGTAGAAGAATGCCATAGCATGGTCAGGCCAGGTTTTTCCTTGCTGTGTAGATGTTTTTCAGTTGTTTCTCCCTTCTTAATTTGGCTAAGGTCACCTTTTCATAATCACACTAGTCAGTCTTAATATCTTCCAGCCAGTTTGCATTTCATCTCAGTTCCTCTCACCCGGGCAGTTTTCCATGCTTTGAGAAAGAATATAACATAGGAGAATCTCTTCAGGTTTGAACACAAAACTGAAAACTTTTCTTTCTTGTGGTGTGCAAGGTGACTACATCTTAATGAGGTACTTTGCAACATAGTAACAATGCAAAACACATTTGGCAATAGTCCCAGGATTAAGACACATAATGTAAAGATTTTCCTTTCTGAAGAAGGCTCTGATGCTGAGAAATTTGGAAGAAAACAGATAATGATAATTAGCAGCAAGGTGGATGAAATCAATTATGGTAGTAATGAATACATCATTGGAAGAGCTGAATGATCAGGTTAGGAACAAGTCATCAGAGAAAGAAATCCAAGTATAGAGTTGAGTTGAGTTGAGTCATAGGGCTGGAAGGGACCTCAAAGGTCTTCTGGTTCAACCTCCTGCCCAAGGCAGGAGACCTTATACCATCCCAGATAAATGGTTGTTCAATCTTCTTTTTGAACAGCTTCAGCTGTTTAACTTTGTTCTGTATGCAAATAACTGGTTTCAAATAATACATTCTGATTGGGTACTTAGAACGAAAAGGGATTGGTTCATGGATGTCAACAAGGAACCAATCCCTGCACTGCGGGACAGGCGGCAAAAATCATATACAGATTGTGCAATTGGGCTACCAAGCCGGCCGGGAAAAAATGCTATAAAGGACCGGGCGCGGCTTGAGCCAATGTTCCTTTTCTACACTCCTGGTAAGAAATAAAGACTTCTTGCTGTTTGACACCCGGTCTACGGCCCTCGTGTTCTTTTCTCGGACAAAACACTGGGCGACGAGGGGGGATCGTCCTGAACGCGAGACCGAGCACGCGGTGAGGAATGTCAGAGCGACAACAAGAAAATGGCGTAGGAACAGACGCGATCCGCCCATGCACGCTTTTAGTCCAACGAGAGGAAGACTGGGATCGTATGCAGACCGCTTCCAGATTGTTACGCTGGAGAGCAATGAGGATGTGGACTGGGAAACAATCTCAGAACAACGGCATAAAGGAGCCGTTTTGTCTAACGCACTAGCGGGAGACCGACCATGTTTCAAAATGTGCGAAACGCCTGGCGAAGCCCCGAGACGTTAAACAGTTTAACATGTGGTCCGAAGCCTCCAGAACTACTGATAACCGCGACGGTTACGCACCGAACGGTGTCAAACCTCATAAGACGCGCAAAATGGAAATTCTACCGGAGAGACCAGAAGAGAAGGTGAGACGGTAGGCTGTGTTCGTAGGGCCGCTCTCCGCAGATAGGGTAGAGTGCGAATTCTTAACGCTAGATGAGGCTAATGAGAGACAAAGTGTATATTTGGGACTAAGTGACTCAAACAGCGAAACGTCAAGCTACTGAACAAGCCTAAAAATGAACCTTAGTTGAGGCATCGCGGGAAGCCACAGAAGCCGCTGAAGCCGGCGAAAAAATTCGGCCGTACCATGAGGAGCAGATGAACCACAACAGGGATGAACAAAACCCGGCTGCAAGAAGAGTAAACAAACTCCGTACCACCCACCACGAAAGAGACTATGGCGGATGACGCCGTCCGATGAATCAGACGACGGAGACAAGGTCCGGCGACGTAGTGCCGGCAAGAAAGAGGGCGGCGGAAAGCAAATGTTTGGCGGGAATGCGCTGGCCTGCGAGGAAGGTCACCCGAGAGCGGATAATGCAGGTTTCTTCGATACCATCTGCAGAACGTTGCAACGAACGGAGGCATATCGAGAAAGTCTCAGGAACAGAAAAAGAACTACAGCGCCGACTCAGACGCAACCAATTCCCGGGCACAGTTTGAGCCGAGCGCCAGGCAAGCGGAGAGAAAGAGTGGGCTGCGAAGCAAGTCAAACCGCAAACAGAGAGAATACACTCAAACTGGTTTACAAATGGGAGCGGGCTTTAAGACGGAAAGCGGGAAGAAAGTTTAACATAATCGAGTAAGAAATTGAAGAAGCCCTGGCAAAATGGAAGTGGACTCGGGATCTTTCTTGTCCAGGGTCTCGTGGAACACCATTAACATACTCAGTTCCTGATATCCGACCGGACAGAACTAAATAAGCAGCGCTACACGTGGCGAGCGGCAGTATCAAGCGTACGGGGACTTAGAGACCAGGGAAACTGAATCCCGGTTAGTTTGGCATGGGCCTAAAGTCTCGGTACGAAACAGGCAGTGTCGAGATACCTTCGTTGGACACGGCATAGGTCCGACGCGAGATAGGCCAAGCCCTTCCGTGGCAAATCGAATGGGTTCGCGCCTTTGGGCATCGGGAATGACCGGGTGTCCCTCATGGCAGCATGCTCG